>PVHX01027808.1:0-18983 GCA_004024805.1 Geosciurus inauris | reverse complement strand
CTGCTAGGCTCCTTTTGCTTTCATCTACCAAGGGGACCATCTGCCAGGATGGGTCAGAGTCTTGCTGACCATACATGGCTTCTCTTGGAAGCACCAGGGTCATTTCCCTTTCCAATGACCCTCCTCTTTGCAGAATGTGCACTGGCTGGCTTCCTGTTCTCTAGTATCCTCTCCATCTCCCTGATGAACTGATCAAGTGACTCACAAAAGTTGCAGGGCCCAGAGAGGGATCCTGTCTTTCTCTGGGTCCTAGCTGACCTTAGAGGGCAAGAGCCAAATGTTGGCTGCTTTTTCCCTATACCTTTTACTTCCTTGACTTTGGAATCCATGTTTTTGGTTTTAAACACCCAGCAATCCAGTTTCACCAGTCTTAACATGGGAGTAACAGATTATAAGTTTAATATCTATAATTTTACAGCTACCCCTTTCATTTAATTGCAGTCAGTATTAGTATTGGAAGCCAATATTATATCTTATCTGTCCTATAGGTGATGGCTTATTATCTCAAATTAACTCAAGTTGTTTTTATTAGAAATAGTACCTCTGCAAAATACTAAGAGACAACAGTTATAAAGTTTTACAAGGAAAATACAAATGAAATTAACAGAGAGAAAAAACATATTCAGTTTATGCAGTAGTTATGAACCAAGAAAAATGATTTTCATAAACATTTACTTTTATATATTATGCCCCCTGTTTATTTTGGGAATCATAGTAATTTTTACAACAAAAATCAATCTTTTTTTTATTTTGGTGTAGAGACAGCCACTATGACCAGTCACGGGAGCCACAGGCACTCAGTGCCTCTAGTTGGGCATCCCTGGAAGGTGGGCAGAAGACAGCCTGAGGATCTGGACGTAGGAGGCAACAATGGCTTGCTGTCAAAACAGGATAGAAATGGCACATGTGCCAAGATTATGTTAATTTGATGCTTGCACAGCACAGGTGGGCAATGTCCATGTGCTCATGGTATGTGTGGGATATGATTTGATGTCCATAGAAGGGAAGTTTTCAAATGAGCAGAATAAAGGGAACTACAAGGGATAAAAGCCTCAGGAGAATAACAAGTGATAGAGCTGACACCACCCTCTTTGCCAGCACCAAGGTGTAGGGAAGAAGTTTACAAATGGCCTAATAGTGGTCATAGGCCATGGCCACAAGCACAGCTGACTCCATGCCACTGCACAGGAGGAGGAAAAACATCTGGATGAAAGAGCCCTCAAGTGTTCTTTCTCAGGTTGAACCAGAAGATGTCAAGCATCTTGGAGATGGTGGATGTGGACAGGCCCAGGTCAATAGATAACAAAATAGTCAGAAAGCAGAACATGGAACTGTGGAAAATGTGTTCAATCTAAATCATAAAAATAATTGGAATATTCCCCAGAAGAGCAGTCAAAAACAAAATGGAAAACCAATCCACATATGCTAATCTTCCCCTCACTCTTCCCCATCTTCATTTTTACTTCTTGTATACTTCTGTCTTAAACACAAACATAGACACAAATTCTTAATCACATGGACATACATAAATACCATTCCTTCTCTGTTGATTTCATGTGTGTGTGTTTTGCATGTTGGAAGTATTTACATGACAGAAATATATTTCATTTTGTAAATTCTTCCAACATTATGCATGTGTGTTTATATATCACAGATATGTGTTTGTTCATGTGTTATGTATATGGCACATGACAATACGGCCAATTTCAAGATACTAGTGGTTGAACAAACAGATTTAGGTTTCCTAAATTTTGATGTTTTATGATATGCTTCAGCAAATCATTTTATTTTCTAAGATAATAACAAGATCTCCACATGCTTTTGTCCAGTGTACATACTGACTATGGATACATTTTTTCTTGCACAGATAGGACTGTGATCATTTAACCAATATGTATCAAATAAGACCAGATGGAAATGTTGGTTTATTGAGGAATAGAAAAAATTGAAATGGAACAGAGTAGTAAATCTAATTAGTCTCTATAGTCCATGATTATCCACTTTCTCTGAGGTGGCTTAGCAGGTTTGAGTCAGTAAATTAGTATTTTTTTTAAACAAAGTTTGGTAAGTCACCACATAATACACAATACGGTGCTAGGTACTATAGTACATACAATAATATACATGATGACTTCAGGACTATATGGGACATATCAGCATTAACTTATAAGATGTTCTAAATGAAACCAATGAATGTTATAAGCATATAAAAGGTAAAGATGAAGGAGAAAGGGGAATGCTAGAAGGAAGTGATCAAGAAATCATGTACAGTTAACCTGTGTAGAAGTTAATTTCTCTAAGCAGAGAATGTGTATTACATTCTAGAAAAATAATAGAAAATATACATATTATATTTTTATTTGGCTTATTTCAGTGTATTTAATGTGTGCATTTATATCAAAATGGATTCATGTATAACTAAAAAGAACCAATAAATTTAAAAAATTCAAAAAACAATGTGCTGTTACAAACAAAAGCAAAAACAAAAAAACAAAAATAAAGGTTCATTACAATCTGGCAGATGCAATGCAATAATTATCTCCTGACATTTTTGTCACCTCTTGAATCATTCTGATTTTTTTATTTACAAATATAATTCACTCCTTGACTTAATATTCACTTAATCTCTTCTATTCCTAACTTCTTTTTTTTTTTTAATTTTTTGTTTAGTTGTAGATGGACACAATGTCTTTATTTTACTGCTTTGTATGTGGTGCTGAGGATCGAACCCAGGGCCTCACGCATGCGAGGCAAGCGCTCTACCGCTGAGCTACATTCCCAGCCCTATTCCTAACTTCTGATTCATGCAGAGATAGTTTTGTTCTGTGTTGCTCTTGTCTTCAAAATTTTGCATAAAATCAATCATGTGTAAAAATCTGAAGGGCACAATTTGATGTGTGTCTGGAGATTTTTTGCTCAACAATAATTCTGTTAGATTAATCCATTTTGTGTATAATGTTGGTTCACTTGTGCTTTCTCATTTCATTATTTTATTGTTTCATCTTATAGTTTCATATATAGTATTTAATGAATACATTACTTTAATGAATAAATGAAATGAACTTGTATGTTTTATTGAAGTAGGATATTTAAGTTAGTATTTCTTGATTATGAATAAAATAACTATGCATAGTTTTGTAAGTGTATTCTCTTGAACACAATCACTAATTTCTTTTGGATATTTTTATCAGTAATTACTGGTCCATGGGGCACATTTACCTTTAATAGCTTCTTGCTGTTTCCAGACACAGCAGTAGTTGCTTCATGTCTTTGAAAGCATTTGGTTGAATGCTCTACTTTGGAGCCACACTGAGTGGCCTGTGGGAGTGTCACACTGCCATTTGCATTAGTGTTTTCCTGATGAGGAATGGTGATGAAAGTGTTTTATTGTGCTCATTGGATAAGCTTCTCCTTTAAAGTACTAGATCTTTTTTGTTCTTATTTTTTATATTAAGTTGCACTTGATTTATTTGGAGATTTTTAGTAAGTTCAATATAGTATTTTTTATGTGTGATTAATTCAAGAAATTTAATGTCAATATACTTTTCATTTAATTATGTCATGAAAGAAAATATCTGATTATTTTAATAGGCTATGAACATAAGGTATACTTAAAGTATTATTAAAACTGGTATATTTAATAAATATATCATATCCCAGTCAGAATCTATTTATGCTCTTACTGAAAACTTTGGTAAGTAGTGTCCTTATTTAATTAAAAACAAGTTATCAATATTTTAATTTGACATTTTTTGTTTTATAACAACTTAAAATGTTTGTCCAAAGATTTGAGTTATTTTACACTGGAGTCCCTTTTGTGCTATTTTAAATAAATCACATTTTTTAAATAATAAATATCAACATCATTTTCACTCTCAATTGGGCTACTTTGTAATTTGTAACACAGGGAAGGGATAAAAATAGAAACCAGAGAGTACAAAATAGAAACTTGGGTTTTGAAATCCTAGCATGGGCAAACATGTTAAACTATATTTCTAATATGATATAAAAGTTCCTTATAAATTTGATGCCACAAATGGTAACTTGTGGTAGTCTGGTCACTTGGAGAAGGATATTTGGAAGGATCATGAAGAAAATTTAGATTGTAATGTTATCTGCATTATTAAAAATAATCTATGTCCTGTCTTTAGATCATACCTTTAGGTGGGAGTATGTTTTGAGTTCTATTTGATTTTAAGATCTTAAGAAGAAAAGAGATCAGATTTCTATTTTTATAAAGTTTGGAAAAATAATGAAGCTCCTGTGCAGGCATGACTGCTTCTGTGCAAACACAAGTTCTGAAATAGTTTTACAGTGTTCTTTCTTGTACCTACATGACACAACACTAGTGATAACAAAGATTCTGGGGCAAAGTGGTGTGACAAAAGAAATGGAACTTGTGAACTTTTGAGACATTGTAATTACACTCTGTCTTAGATCTCAAATTACCATAGAAAATACATGATATCTGAATGGTCTTAGGATGGGAATAGGGAAGAAATAGAAAGAGATCATTTTCATGAGAATAAGATAATGAGATCAGCAAACTCAAAAAGACCAATGAAGAAATAAACTGGCTAATGAGAATTTTCAAAAATGTCAGCATTACAGATGGGTTCAGGGATAATATAAAAAAATAGAAGATAATCTATAATGACTGCTAATATTTCTGTTATACCAGTGGATTGTAGGTTTGAAATATAAAATTTTACATGATCTCATTCACACATGGAATCTAAATCTGTTGAGAGCAGAATGGTGTTATCATAGGCTGGGGAGAATAGGGGGAAGGAGAGGTGAGGAAAGTTTAATTAAAGGGAAGTAAATTACAGTTAGAAAGAACTTCTGATATTCTATTGCTTAGACTATAGATTATGATAATTTACTGTTTGCTTTTTTTTAAAGTTTCAAGAAAGGATTTTGAAAGTTTTCACCTTAAGAAATGATAAATGTTGGGCTGGGATTGTGGCTCAGCGGTAGAGCGCTTGCCTCGCATGCGTGAGGCCCTGGGTTCGATCCTCAGCACCACATACAGAGCAATAAAATAAAGACATTGTGACAATCTACAAAAAAAATTGGAAAAAAAAAAAAAGAAATGATAAATGTTTGAGGCTATAGCTTTACTCTGATTTGAACATTATACAATGTGTACAAGTATCAAAACATCACATGCTATCACATTGACATGTATCATTCTAATGGCCGGTAAAAAATAAAAAGAGGAATTAATTTTTTTTCTTGTGGTACAACAACAAAAAACAGCATTCACTTAATACTTTAATTTGTTTTAGGAATGCATATTGCTAAAATATATCAGAAAGCTTTGCACTTTTCAAGTTTAGTAATAGTAGTATCACACAATGTTAATAGAAAACATCACTTTGAAGAATACAGTAGTATCAAAGTTCCCTAATTCCAACCAATCTAACCTCCAGTTCTAGTCCCGGGAAGATATCTACAGTGAAAACATCTAGAAGCATATTCTGGCATTTAATTCCACAACCCTTGATGATGGGTTCATTTAAATATCTTGTGATTCATTCTTTTCAAACTGGATTAATTAATTTCTTGCTATGTAAAGATTTGGATTAATTAACTCAAACAACCCTATGCTTATTCTTCTGCTCTCTAAGGAAAAAATGTATATGGTTTTGCTTTATTTCTATAAGTAATAGCATTTTATGTTAATTTTAATCAGAACATAGAAATATTTATTTATTGTAAGTTTTGAAAATCACACACCATTTCTTTAATTATAAATACATTTCACATTATTTTAATTAAAAAATTTGTGTGGGAGTTGTTCTACAGATCAAACCCAAAACCTCACATGTGCTAAGTTCTCTACCACTGAGATACCCTGCTAGCAGGGTTAAATTTGTTATTAACTTACATTTGAAGCCAATAGGTTGCACACTGCATGGAAAAGAGATGAGACTTGAGATTACTTGACATCCAGAATATAGCCTGGTAAATTTTTAATGAGTACCAAGATGAGGATTTATATATATATAATGTTCTAAGTCTGCATTATTATAGTGTCTTAGAAAATCAATATGCAAAATTTACCCAAGAAGAGATTCTGTTCACCTCATATAAGCCTGTTTTGGTAATACTTTTGTATCTGACTTTGTATCAACATCCAGGGCAAGTGGGTGGTAGGTGTGTTTGTGCATCTATCCCTGGTACAGAAAATAGTGTCTTTCCCAAGAGATTGATGTGCTAGTCTTGGTTCATAGAACATATTGGAGTTAGCTTTAATTTCAGATAGGCCCCAAGGGCTGCAAGTATAGATATTATAAAACTCTCTTCTCTTTCGTAGATATAAGAGGTCTCTAGCCGTGTCTGTGGTCAAGGTGAGCTTCCCATTAAATGTGTGGTGAAGATGAATAGTGATGAGAGACCCGTTTAATACTTATGGGCCAGACTACAGCTGAATTTATTAAGTTGACATTGTCTAACTCACTTTTCCATAAATATTTTCTGACTAAAACAAGTCTTCCTGAAAAAGCTGGGACACTTAATTTTTTTTTCTTTTGTAAAATTTGTTCCTTTTAGTTATATAAAACAGTATAATATATTTTGACATATTTATACAAACAGGGAGTACATCTTATTCTTTCTAATTAGGATCCCAGTCTCATGGTTGCACTGTGATGTATTCATCTATGTATATAGAAAATTTTTGTCAGAGTCATTCACTGTCTTTCCTATTTCTGCAAAGGAAAATTAAAGCTGTGGAATAACTAATAATCTCCACTCCCAAGAATAAGTGTTCATTAAGGTATAGATTTCTATAATAATGTTAATAAGTAAGAATACCAGATGATGAGTGTTAATTGTGGACTCTCAATAAAAAGGGAGGCAGAGAAATAAAAAAGATTGGACATGGACTTTACATATAGTCTCCCAGGATTTACTACCTGGAGAAATCTCTATTTTAAAAATATCATTTAAAAAACTTTTTGAAATTTGGACTTTACCTCATGACTTTTCTCTGGAATTATTTATATCTGAGACTTTACATAATTCTTTTCTTCCTTTAATCTTCTCTTTCTTTCCTTTCCTCTCTTTTCATTTGTTTTCTTTCCTGCTTTCCTTCCTATACTCCTCTGTCTCTTCTTTATTTTTTATATAGTCCTATCTATCTCTTCTTTCTGAAAGAATAAAAGGAAGAGGAGCAGACAGACAGATGAAGGAAGGAAGAAAAGAAAGAAGGATGGGAGGATGTAAAAGATAACAAAGAAGTAAGATAAGTCAGTGTCAAAGATTTTTTCACCTGATGTTGACCACCATTATTGTCTTTATTTCTTTCAAGTGTCCTTTCAACAAATGTTACTCCCTACATGTAGGAAAGGGTAGATTTATTGGCTATCCCAGGATATTTTGGGGAATTCGGCAACCAGTAGAATTCTGGGTCTCTTCATTAAGTTTAATTTCTACCAGGATACCAGTAAAAAAGACATGCTTTACTCTACTGGAGTTGATTTCCAGCAGCAGAATTTCACATATTTGTGCGACAATTTTCATATGTGAGATAAAATACAGTGTATCTGTGGGGATACAGCAGTAATCATGGGAAAGATGAGTTATTGAGGCATTATTCTAAATATAGACCATTTAAAAGATTGACACTAAATAAATGTATTTAAGCTACTGTGCTGGATTTTCTGTTAGCCCCTAAGTCTGAGAACACCAGTATTGTTATATACACTGTCATCTTCTGCATGCAGGTATTGATTTGTCTTTCTGTGATTTTATATGTTGATGCACTTAAACAAGGTGTGCTTTGTCTCTGAAGAAGACTGAGATCACCACACAAACATAAACCTCATGATTTTGAACATTTATTTTAGGTTTTGTATGAGATTTGAGTAAATAAGTATAAAACTGTCCAAAGCCTTGAAAGGAGACCCACTATATAGTTCATATTCCTTCTGCAGGAGGTATGCTCAGTCTGTCCCTATATCTGATTTTAGACTCAGTATTAGCATTAGCTTTTCTGAAAAGAAGAATACAGATACAAATTAAGCTTATTGGAGAAGTTTTGAGCTAAACATTTCTAAATCTTAATTTTCTTTCTAGGAGTGGGCAACTACTTCTCTTCTCATCAATGGCAAGATGCTCCCCACCAACATTACCACTTTCCACCCAGGCACCTTTTTTCTTGTAGGCATCCCAGGACTCGAGGCTTTCCACACATGGATTTCTCTACCCTTTTGCTCTGTTTACTTAATGGCTCTGCTGGGCAATGCTACACTTCTACTGATCATCTGGTTGGACCCTACTCTGCGGGATCCCATGTTCTACTTTCTAGCCATCTTATCAGCCATAGATCTAGCTCTCTCCACATCCTCGGTGCCTCGGATGTTAGGTATCTTCTGGTTTGATGCACATGAAATTGGTTTTGGAGCGTGTGTGGCCCAGATGTTTCTTATACACACCTTCACAGGAATGGAGTCTGCAGTACTTCTGGCTATGGCCTTTGACCGCTATGTAGCCATCTGTGTTCCACTTCATTATACAACCGTTCTGACACCTCGAGTGCTGGCAGGCATTGCTGTGAGTATCATAATGCGCCCAGCCCTGCTCATGCTGCCCATTCTGTACCTAACCTACCGTCTGCCCTTCTGTGAGGCTCGAATTATTGCCTACTCTTACTGTGAGCACATGGGCATTGCCAAGTTGGCCTGTGCCAGCATTCGCATCAATGCCATCTATGGCCTTTTTGTGGCTTCTTTCCTCGTCTTGGATTTGGCACTGGTTGCCATCTCCTATACCTACATTCTCCGCGCAGTTTTCCGCCTCCCGTCGCAAGATGCCCGCCACAAAGCACTGAGCACTTGTGGCTCACACGTCGGGGTCATGTGTGTTTTCTACACTCCATCCCTCTTCTCCTTTCTCACCCACCGATTTGGCCAAAGAATCCCCAGTTATGTCCACATCCTTGTTGCCAACCTGTATGTGGTCATCCCACCTGCCCTCAACCCCATTATCTATGGTGTGCGGACCAAGCAGATTCGTGAGCACGTACTCCATGTTTTCACTTCGAAGTAAAGGTTATTGATCTTTTAGTTTTCAAAGAGTGACTATAGCCCAGAAGTGAATTTTGGCACTTTCTAATGATTCTTAAAATATACAAACAAAATATCCTTCAGATACTAAAGAGGCAAGCTTTGGAGAATGCTTTTGTGTGTTGAAACTCCATTTTGACTTTGGGTGTTTATTCTTTTGAATGCAGGCTTCCATTACAAGGGGGTAATGGAACAGGGATTCCCACTGAAGCACTTCCTGTTTTTCACTATTGAGATCCAGTGAAATCTCAGATCTCTCTATTTGAAAATAAAATAATATCCCAGCTTGGCACAAATTGATTGCAAGCTCCCTGAATTTCTGCGAAGAGAGAAACACATTCAAGTGAAAAATAATACATTTCTCAATTTTAAATCTAAATGCATTGGTTTTTCTGAGAACACAACAGCAATATTGATCAAGGTTTTTTAAATGTATAGTCATTCTCTTCCATTTTAATGCCTTTTTTTTTACTTTTCATAAAAATCTGTAGACACCATGTGCCTTCACTGTGCTACTGCCTCCCTTTCTGGAGAAGCATGTAGTGAAAGTGCTAGAAAACAGTACTTTTTTAAAGAACGAAAATAGCATTTATAGGAGAAGCTTGGATATACAGTATTCTAACAAGCAGGATTTCAAGTTATGCTTAATCATTTTTGTATGTTTGTGTGTGTTTAATATATTTAACCAATCATTTATGTAGACAATTTTTCCTCTTTGAATACCTCTTATTTGTGGAATATAATATATATCCCTCCTATATGGCTTGATGTGTTGCCAAAGTAGGTCAATCCGAGACATCTGCAAGTACAAAATAAAATTCTGAAGCCCAGTACTTTAAATTTCCTGGTGTTCTTGCAAATATTTTTTGGAGTCTTATCAAGAGAACTCTTAGGTCAAAGGCAATTTTTTTTTTTTTTTTTTTTTTTTGCTTTTTCTGAATTTGGTATGGGGGGGAAAATGATATGCATAGAACAATGATGAAATAGTAGATAAAGATGACTTTTCAGGATGCTAGGAACTAATTTTTGAGTGGCATATTCATCTTCTGATGGTACAAAAAATGACTTTAAAATTTTGTGACATTACTAAATGGACTAGTAAAAAAAAAACCTAAATGGACTAGTAAAAAAACACTTCCAGGGATCAGAAGTGTGGAAATAGATTAATTATCCTTACAACAAAGATTATGAGCTAGAGAATTCAGTAAAATATTTCTGGAAGAAATTAATGGCAGGAAATACAAGACATATCTATATATGATTATCTGAAAGATACATTTCCTGTTTTTAAGATGTATTTTTTCTGTTAGGGATAGAAAAATAAATGATTTTTCCTGGGACTTTTTGTCCCACAATAACACAAAAATGTGGAAAAAGAAAAAAAAAATTAGAGGATTCTCACTTCTCAGTCTCAAAACTTACTACACTATGAAGAGAGTATGGTACTAAGTAAGGATAGATACATGCATTCATGGAAAACTGAGTGTCTAGGGTGCCCAGCATGCTTAGGGTGCAAAGCAAATAGGTGAAAAAATTTTATCCACAAACAGTGATAAGCCAATTGAATGTACACACTCAAGGAACTGGAACCCTGACTGTCACCATAGACAGAATAACAAACAATAAAGAAACAAATTCAAAGTTGGAAAGAATCATAGAACTAAGTACAAAAGCTAAAATCCTAAAACTCTCAATAAGAAATACAGGTATAAATCTTTATGTCTTTGTATTGTGATAATTTCTTGAATTTGAAATAAAAAGCAAAATCAATGAAAAAACAAATACTTAAAGTGGCATACATTTAAATTTAAACATTTTGCTAATGGTATCATCAAGAGATAGTAAAATGTACTGAATGGGAGAAAATATTTGCAAATCATAGATCCAAAAAGACAATATATATTTAGAATATATAATAAACTCTTGTGACAAAATAATGAAAAGTCAATTAATCCAATTAAAATGAGCAAAAGATAATAAGTACATGAACATTTCCTCAACATGATTGGTCATCATGGAGATGCAAATCAAAACTACAGTGACACCATTTTGCATTCATCAGGATGACCATAATAAAAATTCTTTATAAAGAAATACAATCATAACCAGTGATGTTGAGGATGTGAAAAAATCTCAATTCCTGAGACATTGCTCATGTGAATGTAAAATGAAATAGCAATTTTGGAAAACAGATTACATTGTGAATGAAGAACCAAAAGTTCAGTTGGTGAATAAAATAAATAGTTTAAACAAACACAAAAAGGAAGCAAAAAATGATGAGCTGAAAGAGAATATTAAAATGTTGTCCATAGAGCTGGGTATAAAGTGATGCATGCCTGTGATCCCGGTGACTGAGGAGACTGAGGCAGGAGGATCCCAAATTCAAGGCCAGCCTCAACAATGTAGTGAGACTCTGTCTCTAAATAAAATAAAAAGGTCTAGTGTGGCTCAAAGGTAGAGGATCATTTGGTTTAGCCCCCTAATAGTACACACACGAAAAAAATATTGTTAGAAGTAGGAAAAACTGTCGCATTATAAATATTATCTAGATAATGCTCACAAAATGTACATCCTGGGACTGCAGTGTGATCATCTAATTGCAAATATGTTTCTGATCAAAAAGTGTCAATAGTGTTTATGAACTGACATATCAGTCAATAAAGGCAAATGTGGGTAGTGTTCAAAATTTAAGAAAAAAAAATCTTCAAATCGATTGTAATGTACAGAGAGTGCACAAGTGTTGTAGTCCTTTATATACACGTTAGAACGTGGTAATTAGCTTTTTAAAAAATTTGATAGTCATTGTGAAATATAAGAGTGAGACCTTGTCGCACATTCAAGAATTTTGTAGGTAGTGTACTAGGGATGATACATGGACCTTATCTTTTGATCACCATGCAAAAATCAATTCTGCCCACTCTAGAGCTACACTGAGGGAAGCAAGTGGAAAGCGATTTGTAAATTTTAATGAGCTCTGTCTGCAAAATGTCACTTCAAAAAGTAGTATTTAATGACTTCATTTTTATCTAGTTCTAATAATAAATGGTATAAAGCCCACAGGCACTCCAAGTACCCTAACCTCCCCTCAAAAAAAAAGGAAAGAAAGGAAATGATAGTAGAATACACACACACACACACACACAAAATGTTACATGGAAATATGTAATATTTAATGGAGTGTTACAGAATATGGAGTTTACTAAACATTAAAATAGAAAGTTTTATCATGACTCATAGTTTAGAAACTAATGTTGGAAAGTATGAGAATACCTTGTACCAGTAACATCTGGTGAAAAGCATAAAACTTAGGGTAATGTTTTCCAAAATTGATTCTATTCCAATGGTATAGAGTATCAAAAGTTAAACAAAGTCATAGAAACATTCTTAGTTTCTATGACATTTTATCTAAAAATGTACATATAAATTATCTGTACTTTTATTTATGAAATCTGTTCCAGCCCACGAAAATTAAAATAACACAAAGACTACCATAGTATTATCCTTCATGAAAAGATCTCTGCATAGATTATTATGAAGAGTGATGATGAATCAGAAAGCCTCTTAATTTAACCCTTGGGAGTGAGCATTTTGATCACTCCCTCTCGGATTTGTTTGGTCTTCACTCCATAGACAATAGGGTTAAGCAGGGGCGGAACAAGCAGGTAAAGGTTGGACAGCAGAATATGCACATAAGGAGCAACATTGAAGCCAAATCTGTGAATGAAGGATGTAAAAAATGTGAGGATATAGAATTGAAGAAAAACAAAGATGTGGGCTGTGCAGGTGTTGAATGCCTTGAATCGTGCCTCCTTCTGTGGCAATTTAAAGACAGCCTGGAAGATGAAGGCGTAGGATAAGAAAATGAAGATCACATCAAATCCAAGGACTGAGAAAGCCACAAACAGTCCATAGGCTTTGTTGACTCTGACATTTTCTGCAGCCAATTTTACCACAGCCATATGCTCACAGTAGGAGTGAGAGATGACTGTGGTCCGGAAATGCTTCAGGCGCAACTTAATTAGAAGTGGACACAAGATGATGATAACAGATGCTCGAAGGGTCACCGCCATTATAATGCTGATGAGCACCTTGTTAGTGAGAATAGCAGAATGCTGTAAAGGCTCACAGATAGCCACATATCTGTCAAAGGCCATGGCCAAGAGAATGCCAGACTCCATGCACTGGAAAGTGTGTGTAAAATACATCTGAATTAGACAGGAGTCAAAGTGAATCTCCCTTGACTGAAGCCAAAAGATAGCCAGCATTTTAGGAGTAATGCATAAGGTCAGGCCTAGGTCAGTAGCTGCTAATACAGCTAAAAAGACATACATGGGCTCATGGAGACTATGCTCAGTGCGAATGATGGTGACAAGGAGGCCATTTCCAAAGGTGGCCAGAATAAAAGAGATGAAGAATGGAATCCCAATCCAGTGTTGCACTGATTCAAGGCCTGGAATTCCAATGAGTGTGAAGACAGATGGCTTGAAGTAGGTGCCATTGGTAAATGGCATGGTGGAACAAAGATGGAAGAGCCCTCCGATCTTCAGATCTAATCAGAAATAATGAAATTTATTAATGGCTTTAATTGTGCAGCATCATTGGAGAAATAATATAATTCATTGCATTCCTCTATGGCTAAACTAGACTTCAGCCTGATTTTATTAAGAAGAAAATTACTTTTTGCCTTTTGAATGGCTATAATCTTAAGTAAAACTTTCTTACTCCTACAATAAAGCATGTGAATAGAAACTTGATGAACATGAATACAAAACTCACTCATGATACCTCCAAATAATTTATATTCCAACCTTAAGTATATATTCATCTTCATTACATTTAAGAATATTATGAATTATATATTGATATAAAGTATAGCTTTTTTATTAAGCAAAATGTTATAAAAGTTTTTTTTCAAATATATGGAGTTGTAACATTCTACTACAGTATAAAAAATAATCTTCTATTGATATTTTCCCCTTATATATGATCCTCCCTTCTCCATGTATTTATCTTTTATCTTGACTTTTTTTTTTTTTTTCATTTTTCTCTCCAGTTATTTGGGGCACCCTTGTGACTCTACCACATTCTCTGATCACTCTAAAGAATATGGAGTTCTATGGACATTACATTAAAATTTAGCCTATACTTGAGATATTATGTGTGTGTGTTTGTGTGTGTGTAAAACTTTCATAGTTTGAAGATTAATGGAAATAAGCAAAATAAATTATAATCTATTACATTTTTATTGGCTAACAAGAAAAGAAATTCATGCAAAATGTAATTAAAAATAAAAAGCAATTGACAAGATGAATGAAAAATAACTCTCTTTAAGTTACCTTCAACTTAAAATCACTGACTACTGAGACCCTTTATGCATAGTTCAAGGATGGTAAAACAGAAAATATAAATATTGTTAAAGGATCTGTTTTACTTCTTTAGTGTCAGTATGGTCACAATTCTTTAACAGCTACTTTTGCATTTAATTAACTCATAAACACAAGTGAGTCTTTCTGAGATTATTTTATATTGAAACTCTTCTCTAAGGAAAATATCAGGTAGTGAAGGTCTGTGAGATAATGTGAAATTCCCGTCTCCACTGCTTGCACACACATACTTTTAAAGTAATGGCCGAGTGAGTTGAACCTATGATTGTTAGAGGCAATGGGCAAATCACGTAATGACTCCATCTCTGCTGTGCCATTTATCATGAAAGAATAACCAATAAAACTGGCCCAGTTAGTGTCAGCTTTCACTTCACTGCCATTCCAGTCTTTTCCAGGAAATATATCTGGGCCTTTGATCATGTTATGTTGCCACCAGGGTTACTATTTCCACTGTAGTGGGTGCTACACATTGAGTTCCCTTCACTCACTGCTTCCAGCACAACCCAAGACAGAACCACAGACAGAACCACAGGTTTATGCAGATTTTTTTTTCTATTTGAAACATTTCTCTCATTTAAAAAAAAATGCATTTTGAGACAAGGTCTCACTAAGTTGCCCAGGTTGGCCTCCAACTTGCGATCCTCCTACCTCAGCCTCCTGGAGACCTAGGACTACGGGTGTATACCACTGTGGGCAGACCTCCCATTTTTAAAGGAATATTTATTAAGGATAAAAATAAGGAAAGGAACTATCTGCCTCTTTATTCACCAAAGTCATCTCGAGCTCTAGAAAGACTAGAGGTGACCTATATTTGCATGTTGGGAAAAAAATAAATAAAACACAAGCATTTGTTTGAGTTGGACTATCTCTGATCTAAGTGCAAGGTGAAAACACCTGAAGATTTATCTCTACTTTTTATATAGAGTGAATAGATAGGAGGTCCATAGTGAAAAATAAATACATTTGTAGATATTTTTAATTAACCTATAGTCTTTCCTATTTTGTGTACCTCAGAAGGAATGAAAAGATGTAATTTAGTATGGTTCAGACATGTGGGACTGGATAAATAAATTATGCTACATTCATTTGATGAAGACTACTTTGACTACCAAAATATTTTAGTATTCTGAGTAATAGTAACAAATTTTATAGTATCTTACTATACTGTGGAAGAAGAATATATATTGTTTAAAAATATTTAGCATATTAGTTAAATATGTTACTTACTATGTATTGGATAATGTTCCATATTGCAGCTGATGTTTGTGAACAAAAAGAGCTCATGTAACTTACACATTGTCTCAAAGCTAGTAAGTGGTAGAGATAGGACAATTGCAAAATTATCTTTAATCAGTATACTGAATTAAATTGTTTCTGATATATAGTATTATTCCACTGATGAAAAAATGTTTTTGCACAGGATACTGATCAGAATTTTATTGACATTATATAAATTTTAATATTAATGAAAACAATCTCTGATTTATAGGTTTTGAGAAATTTCTTCACTTTGACATGTTAAAATTTATTATAAATACCTCAATCAGAGACAGGGCACATGCCTGTAATTCCAGCAACTTGATGGGAGTGGGGGCTGAAGAAGGAGTATCTAAAGTCCAATCTGGGCAACTTAGGGAGACCTTGTCTCAAAAAAATAAGTGGTAGGGCTGAGGATGTAGCTCAATAGTATAGCAGCTGGGGTCAGTCGCCAGTTCTGAAAAAAAAAAAATTAAAAAGCAGGAAGAAAGAAAGGAAAGAAGGAAGGGAAGAAGGGAGGGAGGGAGGGAGGGAGGAAATACTAAAAATGAAGAATACAAATCCAACAATT
Source organism: Geosciurus inauris (assembly GCA_004024805.1). Lineage (NCBI taxonomy): Eukaryota > Metazoa > Chordata > Mammalia > Rodentia > Sciuridae > Geosciurus > Geosciurus inauris. The sequence continues at coordinate 2,697 of PVHX01027808.1, read as the reverse complement.
TGTACTCTTCAGTGAAACTGGAAGTGCCAGTGTTTTCAATAAGACTAATGTAACTGAAATGTCTATGAAGTGTATTTCTCCCAGCATGAGATTGTGTGTTAAAAGTAAATAAACAATAAACACAGCCTCTGACTTCTAACAACTCATGTTTAAAATCAGCTAATAAAGATGATGGTTGCAATATAAAACCAAATACAATGCAGTGAGCTAAAGGTAAATAGTCAAGGCTTCACATGCAGAGTAGTAAACTTCATCTCTTATCCTATGACTGATGAGAATCATGGAGCTTAACTTAGCTCCTTAACTTAACTCAATGACTTGTACATTTATTCAATCAGAAATCAAAAAGATGTTATGCACTTTCTCTGCTGGAGGAACTGCTCAAGTGCCTAGTACCACACCATGAGAGAATCACAGCAGCTGACAAAGCTCTGTGCCGCACAACAGCCATCACATAATGTGTGCCACTAGATGAGGAAATTGGTTGTCTTTTTCCTGGATTCCAGCACTGCCTAATGGTTTCAAGCTACATTGAAACTACCATTCTATAGAGTTATATGGGAAATATCAGCAATAATGATATATAACACTTTTAGGAAACTATGGAGTTAAGGAATTTTCATGAATCCACATGAATTATCTTATGTAATTGTAAGAAAACAGTCCAGTGAAAGAGATGTTTTTACTATGAACTTTCCTGTCTTTGAAATTAAAATCTTGGTCATGAATCTAGAAATTTAAAACAAGGTTTATCTCACACCAATGTTTTTTATGGTTAAGAAATGTTCCTCAGTTCCTCCTTAACACCATCTCTCTTGCATGTGAGGAGCTTTGTTCTTCAAAGCCCTTCTTAGCAGTGTCAGGTGAGGAGAGACAAAAACCAGGACAAATATTCCTCATTGCCTCAGCACAATGATTTATGCTTTTATGCTTTGTTCCCTCACTCTCTTCCTTGTTTATCATTACATACTGCTCTCTATACATTTATTCTCTTGTAATAATCATCTCTTTCTCTTTTATTATCTTCTCTATCAGAGTAAGGAAAGACCTCACCTGTTCATAGCTTGAGGAATACCTAAATGTCCCTTCTAGTTGGTGCTAAAATACTCACACAAATCCAGACTTCAGAAAATAAATGTGTAAGAGCCTGTGTTGGGTCACCTGAGCAATGTGCCTCAGGTCTGTGAGGATGGTGGCTGCAATGGGGTCTATAATGCTGAGACACTTCCCTTAGGAGTCTGCTGGTACTCTAGAGACAAAGAATAAAAAGCTAGCTTTCCCATCTCAGACTTTGATTTTTCTCTTTGTTTACTGAACTTCCTCTAACATGAAAACAATGAAAATAAAATCTTAGAGAATGGAAAAATGGACAAAGCATAAGCAATTTAAGAAAAACACAAAATAAACAGTGATAACAAAAATGTGTCTCCCAACCATCAATAGCAATGAAATAATTTACACACATTTATAAACATTATTTTCTACATAAATTGTGGATGTTCTCTTCCACATCCATAAATATATTTTCATGAATCTTGATCTGGTATAGAATAAATATTTAATAAATATTTGGATATAAAATTACCTACTAAAATATTTTGATTACCACAGATGCTTTCTACTGCAGTACGATTCATAAGCCTGGTATTAAAAGAACTCTATGATTCATTCATACATTCATTTATTTAATAGAGAATTATTGGCAATAGATGGGTGCCAGGCATGGTATAGATGTCAGTGAAGCCAAATGTGATCTCTGCTTACCTACCACTAAGATTTTCCAATGTCACCCTAGCCTGCATCCCTCAATGAACAAGGAGAAATTAAATCTCATTTTTATCAATTATACTATAAATATGAAGACTCTTGTTTGGTTCATTTTATTGCTTCCTTCAAATGAAAATTTGCACATCTTTCAAGCTAACTACAGGCCTTTTTCCATACAGCAATTCATCTCTCTGGTACAGTCATCCAATTTTGGTTCAATGTTTCTAAAGTAATTTGTATCAATTATTTTCTATGTAAAACATATTTTCTTAAGACATATTCTCTATCAAGACCAGTCTTAAAAAAAGAGAAGACACAGATGATGAAAAGCAAATTACCTAATCAGGAAAACATGAGTATTTCAATCCATACATATATTTCCCTGTTTATGAAGGCTTTCTGTAATAGTCTTCCTTTCAGTGAAACAATTTTTTATATATTTTCTGAATTTGTTTCTAAGAATTTTCTGATTTGTTATTTTATCCTGCTTTTTATTTATTTTTTTAAATTTTTATTCTTGTTTTATTTAGGCTTACATGTTGACAGTGTAAATTGACTCACTGTACATAGGTAGAGGATAACATATCAATTCTCTAGTTGTAAGTTGTATAGAATCACAACATATATGCAGTCATACATAAAGTTAGGGTTATTATGACCATCATATTCCATCACCCTTGCTGTCCCCATGCCCCCTCCCCACTTACACCCGTGTGAATGGAGATCCACCATTGTTCCCATGTCCTTTCCCATATTATGGATCAGCATCCACTTATCAATGAGTACATTCGGCATTTGGTTTTCTGAGATTGGCTTACTTCACTTAGCATGATATTCTCCAACTCCATCCATTTACCTGCAAATGCCATAATTTTATTCTCTCTTATTGCTGAGTAATATTCCATTGTGTATATATACCACAGTTTCTTT
>PVHX01027807.1:0-18899 GCA_004024805.1 Geosciurus inauris | reverse complement strand
CCGCAGGAGGGCTCGTCCGCGGACCCCGGAGGCCAGGCGAGCCCAGCGCGCCGCCAGGTCCCGGCCCGGCCCGCGGTCCCGCAGCCTCCCCGCCCCCGGAGGCCCGCCGCGCACTCACCATGTCCCGGCCGTCGGGGACCCAGCGTCCTCCCGGGGCCTGTCCAGCCCTCCGCGGTGGGCGGCACGGACCGCGGCAGCGCAGGACAGCAAGTCCGCAGGTGGACGGCGAGAACGGCGAGCTCCGGCGCCCAGCGCGGCCGGACGGCGGAAGCCCGCCCCCTCGCCCCGGGCTCTGTGCTGGATTGGGCAGATCTCGCTCGCGTGGTCCTGATTGGACAGGGCTTCAGGACCCGCCCCCTGGGTCGGAGCCCATTGAGCCAACGGTCTGAGTGACAGTAGATTCATCCAACCAAGGATGAATGAGAAGAGAATGACAGCTTCTTGGCGACTGGGTGTTTTGGTTTTTGTTTGGGTTTCTTTTTTTTTTCTTTTTCTTGCAGTAATAGGGATTTAACCCAAGGACACCTTATTAACATCCCTAGTAACATCCTAGTAACATCCCTAGTCCTTTTATCTTTTTTTTTTTTTTTTGAGATAAAGTCTTTCTCAGCTGCCCAGGCTGGACTCTAACTTGGAATCGTGGGGATTTCAGTCATGCCCCACCATGCCTATTTTCTTTTCCTTTCTAGGTTCTGGACATTGAATCCAGAGCTGGGAATTGCAGCTTTTTTTTTTTTTTTTCATTTGCTTTTTTTTCTTTTTGGTACCGGGGATTGAACTCAGGGGTACTCAACCGCTGAGCCACCTCCCCAGCCCTATTTTGTGTTTTATGTAGAGACAGGGTCTCACTGAGTTGCTTAGTGCCTCGCCCTTGCTGAGGCTGGCTTTGAACTCGCGATCCTCCTGTCTCAGCCTCCCAAAGTGCTGGGATTACAGGTGTGGCCACTGCACCCAGCTAAACTGAAGCTATTTTAAGGCATGGCTTCTGCTGAGTAGCAGGATCCAGACTATTCAGGAAGAAATTTGCATTTAACCTTATCTCATATCAACCTTGATCATATCCCTTTATTAATTATTTGTGGATGCATTATTCATGAATGTAAGTGATATCAATTACTTCGAATTTTTATTTAACTTTTCTTCACTCTGATCTTATCAGGAGGTATCTTGAGGTTTGAACTGGGAAACAATACCCTAAGGCAGCAATGTCCACCACAAACAAATTGTGTATCACAGTGTAATGGAAGATTTTTCTAACGTTCACTTTAAAAATTGAAAAGGCATGGGTGCAATGGTTCATGCCTGTAATCCCAGCAGCTTGGGAAGCTGTGGCCGGAGTATTGCAATTTCAAAGCCAACCTCAGCAACTAAGTGAGGGCCTAAGCAATATATGCAGAATATTATATGTGACTGTCATGACCAGCATGCATAATTAATAATTACTCGGAGGCTGATTGTCTTTAAATGCAAGTGTATGTTCAATCACAACAATCATCAAATATAATTAATTAATGCAAAAAAGTATTGGGTGTGCTGGAGCACCCCAACTAGCATTTGATGAGCACTAATGAAACACTATAGGTAAGTTACACTATCCTTCAATTCACACAGTCCTGGGGCAACTAAACATTATAATTAATTCACACAATCCTAGGGCAACCACGAGCCCCAAAGTACCTCCAATGCCAGCTGACTTCTCTTAGCCAAAAAGCAGACGTTGTCCTTTTCTGATGGTTCTCTTCAGCCAACCGCTGGACGTCAGGGAATGGTGGAGCTGATCCAGGGACAGACAGCAAGGTGGCGGGTCTCACTGATGTCCTTGGAGCAAGCCCAAAAATGTGGCAGTTTAAAAGCAGTTCTAAGTTGGTGGTGTAGATGGAGTTGGTGGTGTGGGCTGGTGATTGGTTACACCCAGTAAAAGCCAATGTCCATCGGTTATGTCCAGTGAGATAGTATAATTGCTACTGGGCCTTTCTTCGCACATGTGCATGGGCTGAGCCCCCTATCAGTTGTAACCAGTAGGCCTGCTGTTAGGTGCCCCTCACTGCCCCTTGTCGATTACATGGGCTGAGCTCCCTATCAATTGTAGGCCTAAGGTTAGCTGCCCCTTGCAGCCCCCATAAATTGCAAGCAGGCATGACTAAGCAAGCCAGTGGCTGCTGTTCCTTATGGCCAGCAACCCAGTGAGTCCCCGGCATGTCAAGGAACGTCCATGGCATATGCTCCTCACAGTGACCAATATAAAATTATTAATGAAGTGTACACATATCTAGAGCTATACCTTCAAAACTCACTATACTTTTTAAAAAAATATTTCTTAGTTGTCAATGGATCTTTATTTTATTTATTTGTATGTGGTGCTGAGGACCAAACCCAGTGCCTCACACATGCTAGGCAAGCGCTCTACCACTGAGCCACAACCTCAGCCCAAAACTCGCTGTACTTTAAGTCTCCAACACATCTCAATTCACACCAGCCACACTACAGCTTGCAGAATTATAGTTCTCCTGACTGCACGGAGAAGGCCTCGACATCCTCCTTTTCTTTTCTTTTTTTTTAATATATTTTTTTAGTTGTTGATGGATCTTTATTTTATTCATTTATTTATATGCGATGCTGAGGATCGAACCCAGTGCCTCACACATGCTAGGCAAGTGCTTTACCACTGAGCTATAGTCCCAGCCCAGACATCCTCCTTTTCATGCCAAAGGAAAAGAGTACACTTCTTTACCAATGTTTCTGCTTGGGGACAAAGCCCAGACAAGACATTGCCTTTAGAAAGAGCAAAGAGCTCTGACCAGGAAGAGTCCAATGTAGACTACTCTTTCTCCCACTATTTCTCACCTGATGTTGGGCACAGAGCCATTTCCCTTCCAGATACCACACAGCAAACAAAGGAAGATGGGTGTCTTTCTCAACAGTTAGGCTCTATTTCAAGAAGATTAAAGGAAATCTTATTTTGCAAATTGGACCTAATGGCCAGGCTGCGAAGTCTGTTTCTTCCTGTGTGTGAGTTTTAGCACACTTTGTTTGAGTTTTAGCACCCTTTGTTTGCTGGAGAATTTCTAAGCCATGTGATTGGATCTTGGCATTCTATTGTGAATATATTAGTTATTGATCACTGGATAAAAATACTCTTAAATGTATCAGCTCAGTGGGGCGTGGTGGCACATGCCTGTAATCCCAGCACTTTGGGAGGCTGAGGCAGGAGGATCACGAGTTCAAAGCCAGCCTCAGCAAGGGTGAGGTGCTAAGCAACTCAGTGAGACCCTGTTTCTACATAAAACACAAAATAGGGCTGGGGATGGGGCTCAGTAGTCGAGTTCAATCCCTAATACCAAAAGAAAAGGCTAATGTGGGCTTCTTCTCATCAACATGACAGGGTTATGAAAGCAAAAGCAAAAGCATTCAAGGAATTTTGATCCTAGGTATGCAAATAATACACTTTCAGGATCACATCTTTATAAGGGCCATAATAATAATAAGGAAAGCCCAGATTCAAGATTTGGGAAAGAGAGTCTGTGTCAACAGGAGTAGGCATAAAAAAATTCTTCAAGGCTGTGGATACATTAAGCCTGAATAATTGCCTACATTTTTTGACCCTCAGTATTATTCTACATTTTCTTATAAATGATGTTCATATAATTTTAATATAAAGACACATGTCTAAAGCCCCATAACTATTAAAGAATTGGTCTGGGATTTGGGGTCCACTTTGCCTGATTCCAAAGTCAAAATGCCTCCACGTAACCATATGACTCCTCCTGTTCTAGTTATCTGAAGTCTTGGATAGTGACACTTATTCAGAACATCAGCACTAGGTCAACACCTAGTGCTCTTCTCCAGTGGGAATAACATCATCGAGTGAATGCCTCTGGAGCTTCTGGGAAGTTCCTAGAAAATATTTGGAAAATGACTAAGGGGTAAATTTAGCAAACCAAGAAACAACAATATATTTTATTTCCTCAGGACAAGAGAAATTTGAAAATAGTTATAATGTACCCACAGTCATGGTGATAGAGAGCATGATATGGAAACTGGAAAGAGAAGTCTCATCTGTATCACAGCAATGCTAAAAATGGACAAAATTAATCATCAAATGAGAAAGTACAGGAGGTCATAAAGTAAGACAGTATTTTTTAAGTCATAGATCAAAGAATTCATTACATCTCCCATGTAAAAATATCACTTGCAAACATATCTACAAAGGAGCATGAAGGAAGTGGCTTGCTTCAGCTCGGAGGGTTTGTGATGGTCTCAGACTAGGAGGGGCTGCAGGAAGGTGGCCCATGTGCACTGAAGGAACACTTTCAGACTTAAGTGCAAGGAATTAATCTAAATACATTTGTAGGTAATTATCTCCAAATATGAGCTCTGGTTTAAACATCAAAAAGAATAAAAACAATGGATAACACACACACACAAACTTGAATAAAATAAATACTGACAGAAGCCAGTCATATGGAGGGATTGCAGATAAAGGAAGGTTAAAAAGGACAAGGGAATTTTAGAGAAAAATAAATTCATAACCATGAGGCTAACATAACACAGGAGTGAGGCAGTTCATTCCGGTCACCATGAGGGCTGGTGGTAGAGGGGAAACTGAGTACCATTTATTCCAGAGTCCACATTTGTCCCCAATTTGTCCCCAGAGAATGGATTCTTGAGACCCTGTGCCCCTTCCAGAAAGCGAATGATTTTTTATATTTACTTTGAAACCTGCAAGTTTGCTGAATTTGTTAGCTCTAGAAGCCTTTGAACCTTCTAAGTATGCAATCATATCGTTAACACTGAGAATTTGGCTTCTTCCATTCCTATTTTTATCCCTTTTATTTCCTTCTCTTGTCTGCCTGCGCTGGCTAGAATTTTAAATGCTATATTAAACAGGAATAGTGAGAGTAGATATCCTTGACTTGTTCCAGATTTTAAAGGCAATGCTTCCTGTTTTTGCCAGTTCAGTATATGTATGTGTATGTATATATATATATATATATATATATTTTTTTTTTTTTTTTTTGGTACTGGGGATTGAACTCAGGGGCACTCGACCACTGAGCCACATCCCCAGCCCTATTTTGTGTCTTATGTAGAGACAGGGTCTCACTGAGTTGCTTAGCACCTCGCCATTGCTGAGGCTGGCTTTGAACTCGCGATTCTCCTGTCTCAGCCTCCCTAAGTGCTGGGATTACAGACTTGAGCCACCGCGCCTGGCTGCCAGTTCAGTATATTGATGGCCTTTCATAGATAGCTTTTATGGTGTTGAGGTAAGTTCCTTCTACCCCTGTTTTCTCTAGTGTTTTAAACATGAATGAGTACTGATCTTGGTCAAATGCTTTCTCTGCATCTATTGAGATGACTCTCTGCTTCTTGTCCTTACTTCTCTTTATAGGGTGAATTACATTTATTGTTTTGCATATGCTAAACCATCTCTGCATCCCTGGATTGAATCCAGATGGGTCATGAGGTACAATCTTCTTAATATTGAATAGGATTGAAAAATACACTTTTGGTGATGAATGGATGGATAATAGAAGAAAATAGGAAAGAAATTTAAAATTTTTTAGAATTAAACACAAATAGTGATAAAACCTACCAGAACCTATGGGACACTATAAAGACTTTTCTAAGAGAGAAGTTTATAGTGTTGAGTGCCTGCATAAGAAAATCAGAAAGATCCCATATACAGAACCTACTGATGCATCTCATGGCCCTTGCGAAACAAAAACAAACCAGTTTAAAACAAGTTGAATATGACTTGTCAGTATTTAATTAATAATTTTGCATCTAATTTCATCAGGTACATTGGTCTGTAGTTTTCTTTTCTTGATGTGTCCTTATCTGGTCTTAGAACAGAATGACACCAGTCTCATACAATTAAGTTGATGTATTCCAATGCTTTCTACTTCCTGGGTGTTGTGATTTAAATGTGTGGTCCTCCAAAAATTCATGTGGGATACAATGCAGGAAGGCTCAGAAAAGAAATGATTGGGGGGCTGAGGCTGTGGCTCAGTCGTAGAGAGCTTGCCTAGCATGCGTGAGGCACTGGGTTCGATTCTCAGCACCACATATAAAAAATAAAATAAAAAGATCCATTGACAACTAAAAAATATTTAAAAAAAAAAAAAAAGAAATGATTGGGTTACAAGAGCTTTAACCCAACCAGTGAATTAATCCCCTGATAGGGATTAACTGAGTGGTAACTGAAGTGGCAGGGTGTGGCTGGATGGGGTGGGAATTGGGGTGTGCCTTTGGGTTATATATTTGTATTTTGCACATGTAGACGTCTCTCTGCTTTCTGATTGTAGTAGTACCCTCTTCCTCCACAGAAAATCTTAATTAAGCTTCTCCAGAAATCTGCACCATAATGGATCTTAGGACTATCAGCGAAAGAATCTCTACCAAAGAGTTCAAGGTAAAGTTCCTATTTCCTGTTGCTCTATCTTACTTGGCCACCAGCCTGAAAGAGATCAACACTCCAGGTGCTGAAGGCCCTTTTATTAATTTTTCACAAATATTTTTGGATTATCTAGTGTAGTAATGATATAATGGTCCGTAAGTTTTTTTTTTAAAGGGGGAAGCAGGTTTGTAAATGTAAAGTGTAATAAGAAGGACAGATCCTTCACAAGGCCTCTGGCCTTGAGCCTGAGCTTCACAGAGATAGTTACATTTTAAAGAAGAGAAGATGTTACTAATTGGGCTCCATGGTAACAGCTGGCAGGCGAGGAAAGAGGGGAGAAGCAGCTCTTCTTTTCTCAGGTGCTGTTTTTGAAAGGTTAACTTGCCCAGAACAGTAAAAGAAAAAGCTGCTTCTGTGTGAACTTCTGCAGACTGTGGACTTCTGAGCCCCTCCCCTTACACGCTGGGTATAAAGTCCTGAACCTGCCTGAACTCGGGGTTCAGGGGGATTAATTGATTACAGCAAAAGCCTTACCCTCTGAACCGACTGCAGTCAAATAAACCTGCTTCCTGCTGTCTTCTGTGTCTGCCTCCTCTGTCCCTACATCATGATCACCATGTAAGCTGCTTCCCTCTGCCACATTCTTCTGGCATGATGTCCTCCTTCACCTTGAACCCCAAGGATTGGAGTCAATTGTTCATAGACTTACACCTCTGAAACCGTGAGCTCCCAAGTAAACCTTCCTCCTCTACATTTGTGCTGGTCAGGTCTTTTAGTCACAGAAGCAAAAAAGCTGATTAAAATACTGGAATAATTTGAGCAGTGTTGGCATGATTTCTTTGAAGGTCTGGTGGAATTCAGTCCACAATCTCCCTGGCTTTTGGCTTTTCTTGTTGGAACACTTTTTTTTTTCTTGGTACTAGGGATTGAACTCAGGGGCACTCAACCACTGAGCCACGTCCCCAGCCCTATTCTTTGTTTTATGTAGAGACAGGGTCTCACTGAGTTGCTTAGAGCCTCACCATTGCTGAGGCTGGCTTTGAACTCACGATTCTCCTGGCTCAGCCTCCCTAAGTGCTGGGATGACAGGTGTGGGCCACCGTGCCCGGCTACTGGAACACTTTTTATTCCTGCCTCTGGAGGGACAGACGAGGCAAGACACTGGATAAAAAACAGGAAGCAGGTTTATTTGACTGCAGTTGGTTCAGAGGGTACAGCTTTCACTGAAATCAATTAATTCCCCTGAACCCCGAGTTCAGGCAGGTTCAGGACTTTATACCCAGCGTGTAAGGGGAGGGGCTCAGAAGTTCACAGTCTGCAGAAGTTCACACGAAAACAGCTTTTTCTTTCACTGTTTTGGGCAAGTTAACCTTTCAAGGACAGCACCTGAGAAGGAGGGAGCTTCTTCTCCCCTTTATTTCCTCACCCTGCCAGCTGTTACCATGGAGCCCAATTTGTGACATCTCTTATCTCTGAAATGTAAACAACTCTGTGAAGCTCAGGGCCAAGGCCAGAGACCTTGTCAAAGGATCTGTTCTCTTGTTACACTTTGCATTTACAAACCTGCTTCCTGCTTAAAAAAAAAAAATTATGAGCCATTATATTGTTACTACACTAGATAGTCCAAAAATATTTTTTGAAAAACTAGTAAGGGAGCATTCAGCACCTGGAGTGCTGATCTCTTTTAGGCCGGTGGCCAAGCAATACAGAGCAACAGGAAATAGGAAGTTTAACTACACTGAACTCTTTGGTAGAGACTCTTTTGCTGACAGTCCTGAAATCAATTATGGTGAAGAGTTTTGGAGAAGCTTAATTAAAAATTTCTGTGGAGGAAGGGTGCCACTACACTTCTACCCATTGCTTCTTATTATTTTGTTTAGGTTTTCAATAAACCCTTGATTCAATTTCAGCAGGTTATATGTGCTAAAGATGTATCCATTTTCACTACGTTTTGCGATTTATTAGAGTATGTTTCCAAAAATAGTTCCTAATGATCCCCTGGATTTTTATAATGTCTGTGGTAATTTTTTCATCTCTAATTTTATTAATTTTTCTTTCTTTGTTTTGGTTATTTGGGCTAAGGATTTAACTATTTTCTTTATCTTTTCAAAGAACCAAATATATACATATTTTTGTGTTGGTACCAGGAATTGAACACCCAGGGGCACTAAACTGTTGAGCCACATCCCCAGCACTTTTTATGTTTTATTTTGAGACAAAGTCTTGCTATGTTTGTTGAGGCCTAGGTTGCGGAGGCTGGCTTTGAACTTCTGGCCCTCCTGATCATCCTCCTGAGAAGAATCAACTCTTAATTCCATTGATGCTTTGTATTGTTTTATTATCTGTTTTATAGACTTTGGTGCTGATTTTAACTATTTCCTTCTACTGGTTTTGGAATTTGTAAGGGTTCTGGCTGTGGAAATGTGCAAGACAGCAAATTTCCTCTGGTGAGCAAACTCCCAGAAAATAACAGGCGTTTTGTTTTCCACAATTGGAAAACCCTGCAGTCTCTCCCGGGAACTAAGATAATACATGCTAAGGTGCAAGATGCCTAGCTGCTGTAGCATTGCCGTCCACGAGGAGGCGCTGTGTGAGAGCCTTATCAGCCTCGACCTTGATCTCAGGCACACAGCTCCTGGGAATGAAGGAACTCACTTGCTAGATAACTACAATGTTTCAGCAAGCTCTGCTGCTCCTGGACCTGCCCATCTAACAGTAACTTCAAACAATGGACCTTCTTGAGAGCTCCACAGAGCTCCTCACATCGCATATTGCGATGGTAGAATGTCACTAAGAGAGGCTGGGTACTGTTGCTGACTCTAACCTGCCTGATGATACAATGCACAATAATGTACTAAGGATGCCAGTGACCTGAGGAAACCTACTGATAAATAAATAAAGCTGGCAGCTCCAAGGAGCAGCTTTTTCTTGTCACTGTACCTTGTGTCTCCTTTTGTTTTCTTTACAGGAATTGGTTTGTTCTTGTTTTACAAAGACCTTGAGATGTATCATTACATAGTTCATTTGGGATCTTTATGATTTTCAAAGCTATAAAATTCTATCTTAGAAATGCCTTCTAGAGTCCCAGAGGTGAAGACGCCAGATGCTTGAGGAATTTTTAGAAGTAGGTTTATTTAACCTGCAGCAGCCCAGCTGGGCTAATGTCTAAAAAAATTTCTGGATGCCCAGTCTGGACATTATTTGAGATTTATACTCAGCAGGTGGTAACATAACTGTCACCATTTGTTTCATGTTCTTAGGTTGGACGAAGGTTTCAAAAGTTTTTAGTAAGATAATACAAATAGTAACTTTTGCATAGCAACAAGCTTGATTGCAGACTTAGCTTTATAAGAAAACAGAAACCTCAAACCATAATGAGCTCTCTGCAGAAATACTACTGACATTTTGGTAAAAGTCTTGCTGACGAGAAGCTTTTACTACTTTGGTTGGGTCTTTTGGGCGCTACGTCATTATCACTATTCTCATTGAATTCTAAGAATTTGGGGGGCGGGTACCAGGGATTGAACCCACAGGTGCTTAATCATGGAGCCATATCCTCGGCCGTTTTAAAAAATATTTTTGAGATTGGGTCTTGCTAAATTGCCAATGCTGGCTTTGGACTTGCAAACTTCCTGCCTCAGTCTCCAGAGCTGCTGGGAGTACAGGCTGCTCCAGCATGCCGCATGATTGTAACAACTTAAAATTTCTTCCTAGTTTTTTTCCTATTATTCACTTGTCATTCAAAAGTGTGCTGCTCCCCAGGCGCGGTGGCGCACACCTATAATCCCAGTGGCTGGGGAGGCTGAGGCAGGAGGATCGGGAGTTCAAGATCAGCCTCAGCAACGAGGCCCTAAGCAGCTCAGTGAAACCCTGTGTGTACATAAAACACAGAATAGGTCTGGGGGTGTGGCTCGGTGGTGAGTGCCCCTGAGTTCAATCCCCGGTACTCCCGACCACCACCAAAAGCGCGCTGTCCAACCCCGCGTGCTGACAGTTTCCGTGGCCGTGCGCCCTGGGCGCTCAGGTTCCCGGCGCCCACAGACCATCACGGGGCTGGACTGGACAAGACCACCCTCAACCCAGGGCTGCCCGTGACGGGGCCCTGGGGGACCGGACCCAGCTCCCGCCCCGCCACGCTGTGCTCCAGAGGCCCCGCCCGGTGGCACCGCGAACCCGAGGTCTGGATCCCCTGGCCTGCGGAGAGGGACCGGGCTCGGCGCATGCGCAGCGCGCTGGGCCCGCGGTCAGGCCGGGGCGTCTCGGGCCGGGTCTGCGGGCACCTGGCGGTGCTGCCCGCGGCCCTGGCGCTCGTCTGCGGGCGCAGCTGCGGGACGCGGAGGGTGGCCACGCGGCCCGGGTCCTGCGCTCCGGCTCCGCGTGCGTCCTGGACGCGCCCGCGCGCTCCTGCGGCCGGGCCACCAGGTGACCCCGCGGCCCGGGGCGGCCCGGAGCTCAGCGCCCGCACGGCCGCGGTGGGCGGGGCGCCGCTGTCCCCGGAGGCGCGGGGCGCGTGTGCCTGGTTCGCACGGAGGCCATTTGGAGGAGCCGCGGTTCCCCTCGGGGTGGCCTGCGGCTCCTCACGGGTCGGGGAGCCTGCCCACCTGTGTGAGGCGCCGGGTGCAGGTCTCGGCGCCACGTATACGCGGCGTACAGATCCACTGACAGCTGCAAAGTCAGAAAATGTAGTGCTCAGTGAGTGCTTATCATCTCCCCCTCATTTCCAGAACCCAGCACAGGTGAACTTAATGAAATCAATCCATCTGTGGGACCCATGGAAAAGATTCTCACGAAGACAGTGTACCTGGTGTTCTTATCACCAATTCTAGATCTGAGTGTGATTCATTGACATTTATGTTAGAAATTGTGTACTTACAGAGGAAGCCCTCTTTGTTAATGAAGTAGGATTGATTTCTGTTCATTAAATTTTGTGTTTTACGGATCATATCAATTGCTACTTATTGAAAGATACATAATTGAGTGCTTCTCCATGTCTCAGCGGTGTAGAATAGTTTCTACAGAATGCCAAACTTTGTAGAACAAAGCTCACGTGGAATACAATTAAAATGAATAAGTAGAAAACTCAGAGGAAAACATTGAAGATACACACATGCAAGCCTGTGTATCATGTGTTGGTGTTGTGGCAGTGTAAGATGCTGTTCGTGTTTCTAAAGGTTGAAGCTGAAGTCTTGTGCTGAGCTTTTTATGAATGAGTCATGAGTTATGTACCAGCTTCACCTACAGCCCACATGTAGAGAAAGAGCCCTCCAAAATGTGGGGACCTACCCTCGGATGGCTGGCCATCCTTAGCAGGGCAGTAGTCCCTCCCAAGGAGCCTGCCAGAGAGGTCCTTGATGGTAGATGAATGTCCCTTCTCCAACAATAAAAATCCCAAAGAGCTTTACTGTATTTTGGGGTTATCTATCAATAGTTGCCCTGTTTGGAATTAAAACTAAAAACTTAAAATATACTATACTCACTTAAAATATAATAAACTATTACAAGTTACTACACAGTTTTTAGTAAAATATATTTTGATAATCAAAAATATCAATGGAAAGACTGGCATTATTTTATTTTGCAAATCTTGCTGTTTGGCTAATCAGAAGACAGGTGGATTCCCTCATGTGGCCTGTGGCAAAGTCAACTGTACACTCTTGACAGGATTAGGATGAAAAGGGAAAATAGTACTTTGTTACTACAATAAAATAGCTTGGAACCTGTGGTCCCCTGGGAGCACCTCTGGTGTCCCAGGACCTGCCTTGACAATGCTGCTGTTTCTTTCCTTTTTACCATCCAGTGCCCACAGTGGCTTGTTTGTACATAAATATCTTTTGCTGTTTAGAAATACTTATTTTGTTCTTGTTATCTTTCTACTCAGACCTTATTTTAAGTTCCTTGTTATTTTTGTTTTTGTTTTGTTCTTGTTTTGTTTTTTTTTGTTGTTGTTTTGTTTAAACTTGTATTATATAATTTGTCAGGGTTTCCCTCACATATTTTATTGTGGTACAATTGACTTATAATAAATTACACACATTTAGGTTGTGCCCTAAGGAAACTTTAGTGTGACTAGGATAATAAATACCCATCCCCAGAGGAGTTTTCTTCTCCCCCTTTATTACCTTCTTGTTTGCAAGAAACTGCTGTTTTTCTCACTGTATATACATTTTAATACATTAAATAATCATATAGCCTACATGTTCTTGTACATCTTCTAGAATTTTTTTTGTTATTATTTTGGTACTGGTTATTGAACTCAGACACTGAGCCACATCCCCATCCCTATTTTGTATTGAGTTGCTTAGTGCTTTGCTTTTTGCTGAGGCTGGTGTTGAACTCGCGATCCTCTGTCTGAACCTCTAGAGCCGCTGGGATTACAGGCATGTGCCACCGCACTCAGGCAGAATTTTTTTGAGTTGTATACGCTGTGTGTCTCAGTTCCTTCCTTTTTAGTGCTGAACATTTCTTTGCACATATGAACATGTGTTTACCGTTCACTTACACTCACGCACATGCAGAATTCAGCTGTCATCAACACAGTAGCTGCCAACATTTCTCCATGGTCTTTGTGTAGAACTGTGCTTGCTTTTCTCTTCCTGATGCCCAGGAGTGGACTGTGTGGACCATGAGCTAGGGGTGCACTTAAAGAATCTGCCAAGCTGTTCGCCAATGTGAAACCCCTTTACATGCCCACCAGTGTGGAAAGTTCCTGCTGCTCCACATATGCACCAGTGCTGTGTGTTTCTACTATCATTCAATATAACATAAAATGTGCCATTATAACTCTCAAGTGCATAATTCTGTGGCAAATTTTCCTTTCTGAGAGAAAGGAAAGAGTTTTATTGCCCTGCAACAAAGGAGAAACACAGGGGACTCCTGTCCCAGAGACTCTGCATCTGCCCATTGGTGGGAACGGAGGGCTTTTAAAGGGGTGAGTCCAAGGCCACATTGCAGGTGCTCCACCTGGGAGCTAGCGTGATTCCTGGGTGTGTGTGAGCTCAAGGGCAGGTAAGTGCCCAGGATGGGGAGAAGGCTGACCTTGCTTTCCCCAAGGTCGCTGAGGGGCAGGGGAGAAGAAAAAGGGGAACAAGCCATGTCAGATTCATGATGAGCCTCAGGAGCAGAGCAGAGAGGGCTGTATTCACAGCATGGAGTGGGTCCCTTACAATCCAGCATCCTGTTAATACAAATGCATACCAAAAACTCACAGATGTAAATTATAATGATTTTAACAGTTTATAAAGTGTTATTTGTTACCCATTCAAAAGTATGCTTACGTACCGTTATGTACATAAAAGAGTACAATTACCAACTGCAGGGGTTGGGGTCCATCCCGAACCAGCGGGTCGAAGAGGCACCCCCACATTCACCTAGCAGTGGAAGTCAGGGAGAGTTGGAGCTGACTGGCTGCCCGTTCCCAGCCCTTGGAGGACAATCAGACACGCCAGGGAGTCCAGTCAAAGCAAGTACTCCTTTAATCGCGGAACAAGCACTCAACTTACAGGGCCGTTGGGCCAATCAGAGACAATGCACGTAGCCAGCAACTGTCCATGTGACCAGGCACACAAGCTCCCTGAATTCTGTCCACGAGCTGATCACATTCGAGGAACCAACAGTAAACCAATCACATAGTCCCTCCTTCCTCCATGCCCTTCCCATTTACACACTTTTCACAATGGCTAGTCACCACCTTAAGGGCGTAGCATGGAGCTAGCTCCCCACAACCAACCTTAGACAAGTGGTTATTCACGCCCGCATGAATGACAGAACCCGGCTGGAACAGCCAAGATGTTTCCCAGGCTCCTGCACTGTGAGAAGCAGCCCCGCTCTGACCACTAGGTGGCGCCAGGCCCAGATGCAGTTTTCCCAGGACAGTCCGTGACCTTGTGACATTTTCACTGTTGCATTCCTTACACGCCAGCTTCTGTGGTTGTGTGTGTTGGCATGTAATTGTACATCTGTCCATTCCTTAATCCATTTTGAAAAATTGGAGTTCTACTCCAATTTGAAAAGGCTCTTTCAGAAGATGGTAATGGATCTGTTCAGAGCATTTTTTAAAAAAATGCTTTCTTGGGAAATAAAGGCAATAGCAACCTTATGTTCATTCCCAAAATGTTTTGTTGAAATTTTTCTATCTGGGAGAATTCTAAAGAGTGGTTGGAATCCACTGTGCTGATCAGTGGAAGTCTTTCTGCGACAGAGCCTGGGTTCCTCCCTGGGTGCCCTGCCTGCTCGCCACAGCCTGCCACACATGGCTTCCCTGGCTTCTCAGTACCCCACCACCAACAGACCCCCAATGCCTCTCTTCTGTGCCCATGTGATTGTTGTCTCTTCCAGGAGGCTCACATACAGCAGGCCCAGAGCTTTTGCACACCTGCAGGAACCCCTTCCCTTGCTGTGCTTAGGGACTGCATCCCTGCAGGGAGGCCGAGCTTGGGACCTGCTCTATTTGCTGGCATCATCTGGGTACAACTGACCGTGGGGACTCACCCGGAGTTGATGACATTGTGATAATCATAACAGTGACTAGTCAGGCTCATCCACATCCTGTGCTCCAACCCCTAGAAAGCAACCAGAGAAATAAAGACTAAAGCAGCTTTAGTACATGCCAGGTTGTCCAATGCCTCTCCTGTGTAAATTAAGCACTCAGATAGCCTTCTCACCCAAAAACCATGACTCCACTTGCAAGAGCCACCAGAACATGTTCTGATTCAGTTTCCACTTGCCATCCAGGAAAAAAACAAAAACAGCCTGCTCTGCAGGAGGTCAGTTAAAAAGGGAGTAAGGCTGTGTGGGCCAAAGGAGCAATGAGGATTGTCAATGTCATCACAAACATGATGCTGTGGGCTGAGATCGTGGCTCAGCGGCAGGGCGCTTGCCTCACATGCGTGAGGCCCTGGGTTTGATCCTCAGCACCACATACAAATAAATAAATTAAATATTGTGTCCATCTACAATTTAAAAAAATTAAAACAAAAAACAAAAACAAAAAAACCTGATGTTGTTTAAGAAGGTCACCTGCCCAGGAAGAAACTCCCTTAAGAGAAGTACAGACAGCAATCCAGCTTCTTGTAGGCAAATTCTTAAAATGTGGATGGAATTGGTTTTGCCAAATACCCTGCAGTACCCCCAGCCCTGCTTGCTGAAAACAAAATAAAGAAAGAAAGAAAGAAAACCCCTCACACTGATTCATACTAATTTGTGCAACAATACCTATGAGCCTAAGAGCCAAGACTAACATTGTTTAGGGTTTTTGGCCCACAGGACCTAATCCGTATATCCTGTTAATTTCAATGCCAGATAATTATGGCTGATTCAATGTAATACATTTAAAAGATGAATTCTTCTGCATCCCACTGAAAAGGAATTCCTAATTGTGGTTTGCTTTTGAGTGACAGCACTTCAACAAAAGGAAACCATCCAGTATTGCCAGACTGTCTTATCTCAGGGATTTCAAATCACTTCTATTTTGTTGAGTGAGTGTTAGCTGTGAGGGTTACTCCTTTGCAATATGTGGGTGACCTGCTTATACCAAACCCAACCAAGAACACTGCCTCTAGAACACTACTGCTGCGCTAACGCACCCCACCTCAGGAGGACACGAGGCATCCACTAAAAAGCTCCGTTTTGTAAAAGTCACCTCTCTGGAAGTCCCGATTAGCCATAAACCTGAATTTGGATGTTAAATTGAAAGCAGCTATATTTAGAAGTCAGGGAGCAGACACAGTTACGTGTGCTCCTGGCAATGCCATGGTGTTGTCATGGGCAGATGAGGCAAGGCACCAGATAGGAAACAGGAAGCAGGCTTATTTGACTGCAGTCAGTTCAGAGGGTACAGCTTTAATTGTAATCAGTTAATTCCCCTGAACCCCGAGTTCAGGCAGTTTCAGAACTTTATCTCCAGCGTGTAAGGGGAGGGACTCAGAAGTCCACAGTCTGTAGGAGTTCACACAAAAGCAGCTGTTTCTTTCACTGTTCTGGGCAAGTTAACCCTTCAAGGACAGCACCTGAGAAGGGGAGAGCTGCTTCTCCCCTCTTTCCTCCCCTGCCAGCTGTTACCCTGGAGCCCAATTACTAACATTTTCTCTTATCTCTGAAATGTAAACATCTCTGTGAAGCTCAGGCTCAAGGTCAGAGGCCTTGTTAAAGGATCTGCCTTTCCTGCCACAGTCTGCATTTGCAAACACACTTTTATAAAATATTAGAGTTATTATCCTAGATAGTCCATTAATTGTGAAAAAACTAGTAAGGGGGCATTCAGCACCTGGAGTGCTGATCTCTTTCAGGCTGGTGGCCAAGTAAAACAGAGCAACAGGAAATAGGAACTTTAACTACATTGAACTCTTTTGTAGAGACTCTTCTGCTGATAGTCCTACGATCAATTATGGTACAGATTTCTGGAGAAGCTTAATTAAGATTTTCTGTGGAGGAGGGGATGCCACTACAATGGTTCTGCCATATTTGGTTCTCTAATTTTAGACTAATAGCTAAATGTCTGTAGGAAGCCCTAAAAGGAACAGAAATCAGACATTTGACTTGTACACCAGAAAGACAAGCTGCCTTCGAGAGGTGAAAAAAGTCCCTGACAGCCCCTGTCCTAGGCCTGCCTCACTCACACAGGACCTGTCTATATATGGATGGAAAAAAAAAGGTTCGGCCATTGAAGGGCTAGTTATTTAGACTTCTAGTTTATTTAGACACTTCAATAAACTACAATATCTTAAAGGCATTAGTGTATTAATATTAATGTTAACTCAGTACAACCACTCTGGACAGCACCATGAAGTTTCCTCAAAAGACTAGGAATGGAGCTACCAAATGTCCCTGCTACCTCACTCCTTAGTATTTATCAAAACAACTAAAATAAGCATACTACACAGATACAACGAAACAACTAAAATAAGCATACTACAGCAGAATAGTCAACAATAGCTAAGTTATGGACTCAGTCCAGAACCTGGTGAAGAGATGAATGGATACAAAAAATGTCATACATAAACACAATGGAGTCTTTCCATTCAGAATGGAATTATGGGGCTGGTGCTGAGCTCAGTGGCAGAGCAGTTGCCTAGCATGTGTGAGGTACTGGATTCAATTCTTAGCACCACATGTAAATAGATGAAATAAAGGTCCATCAACAACTAAATAAAATTTTAAAAAATTGAAATTATAGCATTTGCTGGTAAATGGATAAAACTGAAGAAAATCATGCCAAGTGAGGTGAGCCAGACTCTGAAAGTCAGGAGTTGAATGTGTTCTCTAATATGTGGACACTAGACCAAAGTAAGAGGGGGAAAGGAGAGAGGATCCTCTGAAAATAGAAGTGAGAGAGGGTGAGTAGAGGAAGCGGATTCAAGGCAAAGGAAATGGGATGAGAAATGGGAGGAATGTGGACTGAAAGCGAGCAAGCTATCCGGTGTGCCTATGTGGACACAACACAGTGAATTCACCTTTAAATTAGTGCTACCTATAAAGCACTAATGTAGAACAACTGTAAGTAAACAGAAGTAAAACCAGTACAGTAAAGGGAAAGGGGGTAGAAAGAGAGTGGGAGGCAAAGCATTAGTGTTGGGATGCCATTGGAGCAAATTATATTCCATGCTTATATCACTTAGAATGGTGTATAATAACATCAAATTGGACCCCAGTATTATGTATAAGTGTAATGCACTTACATAAAAGGCACCACTACCCTCCAACTAAAAATAAGTGATATGAACACATCTTCAAGCCAACAAAACATTATATTTGCTCCATATTTTCGAATGAGCAAATGTAACTTCAACTCAATAATTCTTAGTTATTAGGCAAAAGGACAGCACATACCCTCTTGCACATGCTGTTGTTACTGACTTTCTAAGTTGTGATTTCTTTAACTGTACAATTAAGAGTTAAAGTAATGATCGTTAAGATTCCTTAGAGCCTCAAAATTCATTCTATTTCAAGCTAAAAAAACATGCCTGTGGTCACATGAACATTTAAACATAATTTCAGCAACAGGATGCATCTGGAAACATTTAAGCTTTAAAAAGTTAGGATTCGCCACTTTTGAAAATTAACTCCTGGGGGCTCAGTTTTCTCACCTGTAAAATGAGAAGAACACTTGTACCATCTCCTGGTTGCCATGAGCTGAAACAAAGAAATCCAAGTGCCTGAAACAGCCTGCAAACAACGCATCTCGGCGACACACCACTGGCACCTGGAGTCACTGACTAGGAAACACGGCGGGGGCCGTAAAGATGACCTAGTCCTACCCTCTGTTTTCACAGTGTAGGAAGGGAGACCCCGATAGAGTCCCTGGACTGCCCCCGGGTCACTGCTCTTTCCACTGCACCCCTGCAGAAACCCCCAACTCAGACCGCTTCGCTTTGCGCTTGGGAAACGCGGGGTCTCAGCAGCGCCGACCAGAGGGGAGGCGCCCACGGAGCGCAGCCGCGCAGGGCGGTTTCCAGAGAGAGCAGGTTGAGGGCCAGCACCGCGCGTTCAACCGACACCCCGGCGGTTC
>PVHX01027806.1:0-18905 GCA_004024805.1 Geosciurus inauris | reverse complement strand
AGGCTGGCTTAGAACTCGTGATTCTCCTATCTCAGCCTCCCAAAGTGCTGGGATTACAGGCTTGGGCCACCGCGCCCAGCCCAAGCTTACTTCCTTAAAGATCACATTTGGATCATATATTCTGGTTACTTTTTTTTTTTTTTTTGGTACCAGGGATTGAACTCAGGGGTACTCAACCACTGAGCCATATCCCTAGCCCTATTTTGTGTTTTATGTAGAGACAGGGTCTCACTGAGTTGCTTAGCACCTCGCCGTTGCTAAGGCTGGCTTTGAACTTGTGATTCTCCTGTCTCAGCCTCACAAAATGCTGGGATTACAAGCATGAGCCACCACACCCAGCTTCTGGTTACTTTTAAGAATACTGACTGCCTTATGTCTGTGGCCAGCCAGCCTCTTCAGAAGTTTAGGTTTTATCTACTAAATATTAAGAATAATGCCTCCAAATCTTCTGTGTGAGAACAGGGAGGGAGTAGCTTAAATGACCATAGTGCTTGCTTCATTTCATGAAATGTCTATAAGATATTTTACCATGTATTAACCTTTCCAGTGACTAACTCAGGATTTTTCACCCTTGACACCATATACTTTTTTCTACCAAGGATTGAACCCACGGGCACTTAACCACTGAGCCACATCCCCAGCCTTTTTAAAAAATATTATTTAGAGACAGGGTCTTGCTGAGTTACTTAGGGCCTTGCTAAGTTGCTGAGGCTGGCTTTGAACTTGCTATCTTCCTACCTCAGTCTCCTGAGCTGCTGGGATTATAGGCATGCAACACCACATCCGGCTATGTTGACACTATTGACATTTGGGGCTAGGTTGTTCTGTACTATGGAGCTGTCCTGTGCATTGTAGGATGTTGAGCAGCATCCATTGCCTCTACCCACTAGATGCCAGTAACATCACCTAATTCCAGTGATAAAAAACAAAATGTCTCCAGATACTGACAAGTGTCCCCTAGGGAAGAAAATTGTTCAGGTTGAGAATCACTGCTCTAACCTAATATTAATATGGTAAATTTCTGCATTTCATTCAGAGCTATGGAAACAAGCTTCAAGAAGGAGCATATGTTGTTCTACATCTCTCTTTAACTCACTGGTGAGGCCTTTGACAGTGACAGCTTTATCTATTTTGAAATTAGTTCACAAAACCTCATTATTTTAGGCCAGTTTTCTCCCTGAAACAACTTTATCTTTGGAGATGCAAATTCACAAACTCTAAACATCTTTTTTACACGTCTTGTATACTGATTCAGCACTGAATTCCATTACTAGGCATTTTTATTTAATAGTTTCTAAATAATTTATAGATTAGCTAAAGGAATTCTATAGGAGCCATGATACAGAGTACTAACTAAAGGGTTATTTATTTCATTACAATATTTTAAGGAATTATTAAAGTAAAAATATAAATAAAGTGTAATAATGGCCTTTATCAAGGTTCTGTCCCTGGAAAGAAATTCATCACTGCTTCTGAAATTTTCTTCCTGGTATCTAAGGAATATGCTAATAATTCTATTTCTGAATTTTTATTTCAGATATTATCCATTTTAGAATTATTTTAATTTCTCATCTATGCTCCTCCGTATTCTCAATATATTACAATTTTTGTTTATATCATCAGTGATTAAATGATGAGTTGATAGTGTACTCTGACATTCTTATTGATACCTTCCTTCATGCTAATGTCCCCTCTCATTGTCCATGTGGGTATATGTTTTAAACATTCCCCACTCTTTTTTTTTTTTCCATTTAATGGTCTTTGGAGAGTGAGAGGGGATGAAAGCTTATGGCCATAACACATTTGACAGGAATAACAGGAAACTAAAATTATTTCTGAAAACTGTGAATGATTACATAAAAAGTCTCACATTTTTACTGTAGAAGGTAGAATCCTTATTTCATCCTCACCTCTTACATTTAGCATAAGTGACAGTAAGGCATTTTTTTTTAATTTAAGAAAAAAGTATAAAATCTGTTTTTTAATTTTTCTGAAAAATATTCTATTATAATTTTGTATCATTAACACTGAAAAATCAAGATCATCCAGAAAGCAAAAACAGAGGATTAAAAAAGATAACCTATTGCTATAACAGATTAAAAAATATACTAGGTGAAAAGTAACATGTGTGTAATGAAGCCTACAATTTGGAAGTCGAGTCAAACAGTTAATTACTGACAAAGATGGCAACCATGTTTCTTTTTTGTCTTTCACAGTGAATGCACAATTAGCACTTAATACTAAGACTGGGGAATAAACCATCTATAATCTACTGAAAAAGACCATCTGCTTCTATAAATTTTGTTCTCATACACTTGCCAAAAGAAGAGAACATATTAACAAAATAATGGGCCCTGCACTGTTAATTGCTAGGTTGTTTGCAGTTGTGCTGTTGCTATTAGAATTTAATAAGCCATTCCTTCTGCTAAATTAATAAGCAGCCAAGATTATGTAATAGCTGCTTTCAGCTGCTAATTATTTTTCCCATAATTCCTTCCCCTTTCTACCCCACCCCCACTTTTTTTTCCTTTTTAGCTAGGAACACAGAGATGAGGCTGCCAACATGTCATCAGCAAATCTCCCGTCCTCATTTTTAGAGTCACAGACCAACATTAGGAGCATAACCAATGAGTTTAAACTCAGAGGTGGCTATCTCTGGAACCTTGAGGAAGTGTGTTTTGTACAGAAAACGAAAAAACATTTGGAATCAAAGGGCAAATTTTCATTGCATAATATTAGAACTATCTTTGAATTGGTTAATGACATCTATTTCTAGTAGTAAGGGACAAATAGGACATTGATAAGCACCTTTAGGGAACGTTTGGAAGCAGGGAGCAGGTAAAAATTTAGGCAGGGGGCCTAAAGAACTATAGAGACACAGCCCTGTGCTTTCAGTTTACCATTTTTCAATAGTTTACTATAAATTAATCATACATGTTTTAGGAAACTTTCCAAGCAGCATAGTAGGGCTAAGAAGGGAAGGTATTACACATTTTTTATTTTGTTAAACAAGTGCATTAAAAATGCCCCCAAGTGCCTTCAAATCCCTATTATACATCATCTTAGTTTTATAGACATTGTAATACACAAAATTAACATAATCTCTAATACAGGATATCTTTGAATTGATCAAATTTACTTTCATGAAAAAAATTAGTGTTTCTTTTATACTTTAGGCCATTAAAAAAATTCTGGCAACCATGCTTAATAACCTCCACAAAGAGGGAATGACCCAACAAAAGCAATTTTCTAGTTCCTTTTGTAAGAACCTAGGTGACTGGGGTAATGAATAGTATTCGACACGGGAAACCCGTGGCTGTTCAAACAAGGTCACCTAATCCTGTGGCCCCCCCTTTTCTTATCTATAAAAGATGAGTTTAACTAGATGATTCATTCATTCTATCATTCAAAAAAATCATATCCATTATGTGCCCAGAACTAGCTCAGCATTTTGGCTCTTAACAAATCTATCATTTAATAGTCTTATTAACTCACATTTATGTTGTTACATACCAGGCAGTGAACTAGGTTGGGATGCAAAATGAATAAAATCCAAGATGTGCTAAATAGAGGCTAATGGGCACGTAGGTGAAAGAGGGGCTCGTTCTTACAGGGTTTTAGGGTCAGGCTTCAGAGATGTGACATTTGACAGGACGGACATGCCAGGCAGAGCAAGTCGTTGGCAAGGCTAAACTGGAACCCAGGCGGCTGGTTGGGGCGACCCTGTGCAAGGGAAGCGGGATCTCGAAGATTCCGACTAGGCTTTTCAGCTGAGAACAGACAGTAACTCATCCAGTCCACAGCGAGGAATGGGCGAGGCATGCCCATGGAAGAAACTCTTGCGATGCTTGGAGGGAAAGTGTCTGGGTTAGGGCTGTAGCAATACGATGTGAAGGAGGGGCCACGTGCACCAGCTCCTCGAAAGAGCTGACTTGTTTTCCCCAGTTGCAGCACTCTCTCCTCTCACCAACATCACCGACAGTTACACGTCCCCGTGCCACCCTTCCGGGGGACCGGGAGTCGGGAGCTCGAACTTGGCCCTTTGCCGTACAGATCTTCCCTACCCTGCACCACCGGGTCAACTAAGGGCGCCGCAGAACCCCATCCTCCGGTCACTAAAGAGCCGGGGAAACCGCCCGCTCGCGTCCCGGAGTCACAAGCATAAGTACGCAGGCGCGCCAGCCGCGGCAGAAGCCGCTTCCGGGTCACGTGGCCTGGCTTCCGGTTCTAACCACGCCCCGGGCGGATATATAGCCAATCGGCTACCTCAGACTACGCGGTACCTGAGCTGCCTCCAGAGCCGTTGGCTACCGCTGAGCGGCTTCCCGCGCGTCGCCCAACCTGCCCCTCCTCTCGCCGCAGCCTCGGCTCCTCCCTCGTCCAGCCCCTGGGGCGGGGTCTGTTGGCTTGCCCTTCCCTCGCCGCCTAAGCCTGCCCTCCTCCGAGCGGGTCCCCTCCCCACAGCACCACGGCTTCTTTTCCTCAGCAAGGCGACAGGGGCTTCCCCTCAGCCGCCGCCGCCCCCGCCGGCCGATCTCCGCCGCGTCCGCGGCCAGCGGCCGCCGTAAGTCCCAAGGGACAATTGGAGGTGCCGGGGATGGGAAGAGGGAGGGATGGCTGGGCGCGCCCCCCGCCTCCCAGCGTGCGCCCCGACGACCCCACCCCGCGCCCGCCTGGCCCGCCACTGGGGCGCCGGGCCCCACAACTCACTTCTTTCCACGTCCGCACCCTGCGCACTACTCTGAGCTGCGTTTGGATGCGGGGGTCAGTTCTAGGCTCCTTGGGGGCCCCGCGGCACCTGTGGTTCGGGAATCGACTCAAGTTTTGCGGGGCGCTTTTGGGAGGGGCCGGGGGCGGCGGCGGCCGAGGACTCTTGACGCCCCCTGTGTGGCGGCGGATGCCATTGTCTGCTCTGCTCCTTGCCTGTCACCTCTCCTGAGCTTGGTCAGTGATGGAGTGTGGCCCCGGGAGTAGGGGTGGCATCAGAGACGGCGGGACCCAAGGAACGCTGGACCCAAGCCCACTCAGTGCTGAGCCCATTGTTTTTGACACCAATCTCGAGGAATTGTGGTGCCCTGTGATTTGTGGCAAAATCAGAGCATTGGTTTTTAAAGAGAGGAAAGGGAATACTTGTGCCTTGCAACCGGGTTTCGTCCCATGTTAGCGCATGATTTATTTTAAGGGGGAATACGTTGTTTCTTCGTCCCACAAAGTGATAGGGCGGATAGAGGACCCTGCTACAGACAGCCTGGAGCCCATACTGTATTTTTCAAAAGCAAACGCCCACCCCTCCTGGCTACCAGGATCTGTGAACACAGGGTCCATTCTTGGCCAAGTTCTGGTAACGGGATTGCATAAATGTGCAGTTGATGCTTCACTTGCTGTCCCTTCGAATGCCGCTATCTTCACGACTTATATGGGAGGCACTTTGATATCACTGAATAAATATCTGTGTGTCTTGTGCTACGGAAGCTTGTTAAGCAGAGTAATAAGCTAATTTTAACTTTAATAAAGTTAAATTGCCACGTCTTAAATGTTCAGGTATCTTGATGCTTTTTGGGGTTATTGTAAAAAGCAACAAAAATTTCTTATTGGAATTTAGATCCCATGTTGGTTGTGTAAATTTCCCCTCCCCAGGTTCAAATTCAAGATGGTGTGGTGAATATTAAGAATCAGGGCTTGAATCTTACTCGCAGTGACACAGTTAAAGGCACTTATAAAGGTTAAAAGAAAAATGAATACCTATCTGAATCCTACCTTTAAATAAACTTTGTAGAAACAGTACTTACCGTTTGTAGTCAAGATGACCAGTTGAATTTTAAAAAAATGCTTAGCTTAAAAATAAATGTACACCGATCAACAGACTTGCAGGTTTCAAATAAATCTATACAAATTAGTTTAAGTATAAGATACACTAGAATTTAGCATCCACTCCATCTGTAAATGCTATTTTTTGTTTTAAATGAGGTATCTCATGTAATGTTCGACTGTGTAACTCTTATTTTAACCTTTTTAAGGTTTGCATTCTCTTCCATAATATTAATAATTCAGTTCTTAATTGTGTATGTACTTGTATTGGGTTTTTTTAAAAATGAGAAGAGAACCTATACTTCAAATCAGGCTTTTATTAGGGAAAAAAGTATATTTATGTGATCCTTTTTTTAGTTAATATTTTAGATGATTGTTTTGCTTAAAATATGCTAGCATAAATTGAAGAGAACATTCTAAGTGATAAGCAGTCTGTCTGCAAGTAATTCAGCCTGGAACTAGAACAGCCTCAGGGTGAAAAACAGTAGATCTTCTGTTTCTTCTGAATGTACCTAAACCAATTGATGTCTATAGTTCTCTTTTGATGCATGTAGACAGTCTGGAATGTATAGCATGGGTAGAAAATCGTTTCTTAAATTACCAGAGCTATCTTTTTCTTAAAAATTTCACTCCATCTTATTACCTATTTTTCTTTTTATCCACGTTTCCCTCCAAAGATGGTTTGGTGAATATTGTATGTGGTCAAATGTATGTGGGTCAGGGTGGGATGGGAAAGGAAGGTTTGCATCTAAGTAGTAAGATCTTTCTAAAATAATTTTCTGCTATTTTAAAACTGGCATAGACATATTGATGACTGCTAATCATTTGTCAGTTAAACACCCAGCCCCCAAAGGTTCTCTGAGAAACATGTAATCTTAATCTTAACTATTGACTCAAAGTATTGCATTTAATATTGATTTTTTTATTTATCTTAACAGATGCAGTTTATGTTGCTTTTTAGTCGTCAGGGAAAGCTTCGACTGCAGAAATGGTATGTCCCACTGTCAGACAAAGAGAAGAAAAAGATCACAAGAGAACTTGTTCAAACCGTTTTAGCACGGAAACCTAAAATGTGCAGCTTCCTTGAGTGGCGAGATCTGAAGATTGTTTACAAAAGGTATAATTTTTAATTATCAGAAAGGTGGAATAGCAGAATAAATTTTTGTTTTGTTTTGTTTTTGGTATAGAGGATTGAACCCAAAGGTGCTTTACCATTGAGCTACATCCCCAGTCCCTTTTATTTTTTATTTTGAAGCAGGGTGTCATCAAGTTGCTGAGGCTCAACTCAAACTTGGCAATCCTCCTGTCAGTCTCATCGGGATTATAGGTGTGCACCACTGCACCTAGCATCAGTCATTTGTAATAGGGAAGTTGGGGACTTTTGAGCAATGACATTTATAAATAATGATTAATAAACATTTAGATGAAATAGGTTTAAAGGAAAGCTTTTTTATTTTAAAATAACTGCTGTTTTGATCAGTTACCCAGGCCAAAATTATGAAAGTAGGGAAATCATCTTCAAACTAATTATATAATTAAAGACATAAATGATTAGTCATACTAACCATCTTTCTTAGGAATATTCAGTGAATTCAGGGGCAAAAAGGATCAGTGTTTTAAATTATATGAGTAATTCTCTGAATTTAGGCAAGCATAGATGAGAGTCTAATTCCTACGAATCTATAAAATAATGACTAATATTTAACATATTTGTATCCGACTGTTAGAACCTTAACAAACATCTCAGCTACATATAGGCCTTTGCAATCATACAGATGTCTAAAATTTTTATGTATGTACAGGATCTGTTTGTTAATAGTATTTATTCATTTGAAATACACTTGTTGCTGTGGTGAAAGTGTGCTTAGATATGATAGTATTGCCAAGGATAGATTTTTTTTAAATTTGGTAATTTTTTACACTGATATTTTAAAAATGCTTTCTATCTCTATTTTATTAGTATCTGAAGAAACTCTGAGTATCTTAAATTTCTTAGGATTTTTTTAAACAGGTTTAATGAAATATAATTTATTATTTTTACGGAGTATATTTTAAAGGGACATTACTTTGCTTCTTCTCCATTTCTGTTCCCTTCTGAATAATTTACTGAATTTAAGATTAAAGCATTTCTGCATATAAAACATTCTCTGGTATCGGGAATATACAGTGAACTAACAGTATGGAATGTCATGAGGGTAGAAGAGAAGTCTAGTTTTCTCTTTTACACTCCAAGTGCAGATGGTTGGTTTGTTTGTTTTTGTGGAGGGTTGAGTGGCAGGGAAAGAAATAGAAACTATAGGACATAGCAAGTTTCTTAAATACTGTAGACTCCTTTTTATTACACAATGAATTTAATCATGTTTGGGTGATTTTTGTATCTAGTATTGGGTTTATAGTTGTGAGAAACATCTTAGAAAAATCATAGCATTTGAGAGCTGGGAGATATCAGAATAATCTAGTCAAGTACTTTTTTTTTAAAGCTTTTTGTCCCAGGGATAGAGCCTTAAATAAAACAAGCAGAAACGGAACTGCTCTTGTGAAATAAAGAACAGGTATCTTGTAACCCTGCTCACTTGGCCTGTACTCTCTACACAGGAAACAGTTCCCGAATTTGAAAAACACTGATATTGATCAAATTTCTATTGTATTAAAAATATTTGGGAAAAGTGACTTGTTCAAGATTTATATGCAGGGGGTGAGGAAGTGATTTAAATTTCAACTATGGAGGCAGAGCTTTTAAATAGAAGTGAAAAAAGATTAGGTGTGCATTTCTTAAAAGATTGAAAAATGACAAAGGATGGGGGGAGGACAGGGACTGAAACTGCCACCTGCAGGATCTGTAGGAGACTGCATAATAATAAGGTCCTGAACCAAGAGACTGTAAAGGAGAGCTGTTACCTAGGGAAGTTTGATCACACTTGGTTACACCTAGAAGTGGGGAGAGCTGCCAAGGAATGGGAGGAGTGGGGTGATCTTCACAGTTTTGGTTTGGCTGATGGGAACTCAGCTAATTTTTAGACAAATTGATTTGGGGATATCTTACTTTCTAGTGGGTTTTATTGAGCATAGGTTTGAAATTCTGGGGAAACTTAGATATAAAGTGTTAGATATCCATCCTTCAAGCAGCAGGCAGGCATAGGGTAAGTATTAGATCAGTTAAGCCAGGGAAGCAGAGTGAATTTCGAGATTAAGATCAACGAATGCCAGATGTCACATGAAGTTCAATGAAGGTGAAGAAATAATCTGTTAGATTTTGTAGTAAGCACTTTATAAAATTGCCCTTTGTCAGAACATTTTGAGTGGAATATTTGAGACAGAACTCTCAATGTAATGGGGGAAGAATGAAGAGGTAGAGTAACTTAAACAGCACATGGAGACTATTTTGGGAGCTTTGCTATGAGAGAGGTGTTAACCAACCGTAGACATAGGGGTTGGGGACAGTGTTGAAAAAAGGTGTGAGAGGCTTAAGCTTATTTTTAGATAGGGGAAGGAGTCCCCCGTGTGGAGGAGGAAAATACCAGCAAGGGACTCAAGACTATGAATGGGCTGTTAAAAGGAATACAGTAAAGAACTGGTTGGTGTTCCTATGCATGCCACTAAGCCTGTCCCTATTGGGCCACTTCTTTTTCTTAAGGTTATAAAGAATATTTAACCTGACTTTGTATTTAGATCAACACTCCCTTAAGTAAAAGGTGAGCTTAACAAAAAATAATAGCTTTATTGAAATATTCATGTACAAAACATGGAAATTATAATCTGTTTTTCCATATTTACTCCCCTATTTCATCTTCTTACCACTTGATATAATTTTGTTGATATTATCAGGTGATTTGATTTTCCTGCTCCACCTGGATGAAAAAGCCTTTTAAACCAGAGAATTACTGCTTAGCTCCTGAGAAATTCTGAACTGGCTTTTTTTGTGTGTGTGTGTGTGTTAGGAATTGAACCCTGAGCCTCGCACTAGCATTCTGCCACTGAGCCATGTCTGCAGCACCACCACCATCCTTTTATTTTTTAAATTTTTTTATCTTGAGAAAAGATCTCTTTAAGTTGTTAAGGCTGGCCTGGCACTTGCAGTCCTCCTGCCCCAGCCTCCAGAGTAGCTAGGATTATAGGTATGCACCACCATGTATTGCAGAACTAGCTCTTTTGCTGTTCATATCAGCAAGTATTTTTATAGTCGTCTTTGTTAAATTAGGTCATACACATTCTTCATTCCAAGTATTTGGCATATAGATTTCCCCTTTGGGGAGGGGAGCTGTGGGGGATAAGGATAATATACCTGAAAAGACAGATCGAAAATCTGAGGACCTGAGTTGTCCATTTATGCCATTAGCTAGTTTTGTGACTTTAAACAAGTCACTTTGTCTGTTTCCTCATCCCTAAAATACTCTCAAAGATCTTTTGAAGACAGAATGTTGTGTTTCTGATTCCTATTTTATACAGCACCTTATAGAAGAGGCATTGGATTAGTCTTCTTAAATTAATTTAAAAATATATCCATGTATTACTAAGCTTGAGAATTTGTTAAAGGGTACTTATTGATTTTCTTTACTAACAAAAGAATTCTTAATGATATACTAGTGGGTATTGAGAATAGTTTAGCTACATTCACCATAGTCAGCTGATAATTTAGCTGACTGCAGAGAAGTCATGTGTTTGAATATAAGAATAGGCACTTTCAGATGTTCTCTGAGTGCCAGTAATTAGAGTAAGCCTTAATCCACGGTGCTAAAAATAACCAAACATACCTTTCTTCTTACTAGTCTATTATTAATTTCACTTCAGATTTAGACTTACAAATATGCACTATGAGAACTAAATGAGCTCATTATTGAATTTTTAAAAACCATTTGGTCCTAAAAATAGGGAGTACACTTCAGGTTTTCTTGGTAATCTTTACCAAATCAGTATGACATTTTTTAGTTCTCTCCTTCAAAGCTCTTAAAATATTGCTTTGAGCATAGTTTAATTTTTGCCAGGTGCAGGATTATTTTAATACAATTGTTGGCTATGGTTTTTAATATAAAATTTGGCTCTGGGGTCAAATTGCTGTTCTGGGTACGTTACTCAAGGCTGGATCTTCTATAAATGCAAGTAATAATGGTATCTCTGGTAAGGTTGTGAAGATTAAAATGGTAAAATATGCAGAAGCCTTAGCTAACATTTAGTGCCTCATTTAGAGTGAGGACTCCGTCAATGGTACCTATTATTATGCTTCTGTTTCTTCCTTAAACTTTCTAAAAAGGCTTATCATCCTGATAGCTTTCTGTTCACCTGAAAAAAGGAATTCATTAATTCGATGGCTTCTTTTCCATTCTTGGTGAAAGTAAACAGAGGACCAGAGATGTAATTCAGTGGTAGAATGTTTGTCTTGCATGCACAAGGTGTCCTGTGTTCAATTCCCAGTGCCCAAACAAAAATTTTTTAGATAGTGTTGGGGGGACTTGTTTCTCTTTTTAAAAATATTGGATAGCTGGGTGTGTCTATAACCCTAGAGGCTCTAGATACTGAGGGCAGGTGGATGGAAAGTTTGGGGCTAGACATTATTGAGACCCTGTGTCCAACAAAAAAAAAAAGAAAGAAAGAAACTGGGGATGTAGCTCAGGAGTAAAGAGCCCCTGAGTTCTGTTCTCATTATCAAAAAATATTATTGGTTGGTGTTTAGACACATGCATCCTGATGGCTTTTTTTTTTTAATATTTTTTTAGTTGTTGATGGATATAATGTCTTTATTTTATTGCTTTGTATGTGGTGCCGAGGATCGAACCCAGGGCCTCATGCATGCAAAGCAAGCGCTCTACCGCTGAGCTACAATCCCAGCCCCCTGATGGCTTTTAAATTCATGTTTCTGAATGATTTTTACAATTTCAGACCTTTGATTCATATTTAAGTACTATTTATTTGTAAGAGGCAGTACTGTGGATAAGGAGCAATGATGGTGCAGCCATGAAATTATATAACACCAGCATTAAGGAAATGTTGAAAATAAGGAATTTTACTCAAAACTATTAGTAAATGCTGTGTATTAGAATTATTTGCTATTATGTTCCTATCATAGCTGGTTTTTAATCTACCATTTTTATGTCAATCCTTTTAATCTTTAGTTTTATTAATTCAGGGAATCATGTATCACTTGTGTCAGTTTCTCCAAATTCAAAATTCTACTAAAGAACATGGATTAGGAAGAACATAGAGTTGGAATATCCCTTTGCTTTTTAAACAGATAATCAAAAACAGAGTAGAGATGGGAAAGAGAAATCACTTGTTAAAGTTGGAAGCCATACCCTGTTATGTCTTCATAATTGATTCCCTTAAGGATGATAAACAAATACATTCAAATGCCTATTCTGTATGACTATGGGAGACCCACCATTTTAAATAGCTTTCAGACAGTGGAAGTTAGGTAGGATGGACATGCAAAAAGACATGATAAGAGACAGACATTATTACCATATATACATGAGTGATTATACTACTGGTGTGACTATACCATGTACAGCTAGAGAAATGAAAAATTGTGCTCCATTGGTGTGCAGTGTGTCAAAATGCATTCTACTGTCATGTATAACTAATTAGAAAAAATTTAAAAATTAAATAAGCAAATTGAAAAAAAAGACATGATATGTATGACTAAGGAGTCTACTGGAAGGGTGAAGGACTTAGAGTTAAGGAGGGAAAACAGTTTCTTGTCCCAGTAGTTTTCTGGGCTTCGTTGATTTTTGTTTTTACTGTATAATCAAAGATGATAGTACTTGCTGTTGAAACGATGAAATAAGATAAAATGTTTTTGATAATAGTGAAATTAGTAATGTTGGGTAAATAATAGGTTATTTTTATACTGAGGAGCAGGGATTCATTGAATCCCAAAACTGAGGTTGTGTATGTTTTCTCTATATTATTTCACATTGTACTATAAGCAGTAATTGTTTGTTATATTTTCTAAAAACAATAAGTGCTCCTCATTGTAAAGTACAATCTCAACTAAGACTTGTTTAGAATATCTTAGGTTTTTATTTTCTTTCTTTTCAAAGGCTTTAAGTACACTTAAACCATTTTGAAATGTTCATTTAATCCTCCCCAAAGGACTTGTTATGCCTCAAGGTAAGTGTGGTTTTTTTGGGGTCAGGCATAACCCAGTTCTATGTGCCAGAATCCTAATTTGGAGGAGAGTAAGTTTCCTAGCCTTATTCTGTCTTCTCGGGTAAAGTATCTCCTCTTTAGTTCAATAGTGTGGAAGAGGGAAAATTTGAGGACAGGCCTCAAGTTTCCCTCAAATGATAAGAACTTTCTATTCTCTTTCTCAAACTTCTGTAATAACTTGGAGCTGTCATTCTTTTTTGAGAGGGTGGGCATTATTCTACAATCCTAGAAATCTCCTTTAAAAAGACTGTTCTGTGCTATTAGAGGGTAACAGTGGTTGCAGTTGCCTCTAGTGATGGGAGGTTGTGACAAGAGGGGCTTCAGATTCTGTACTATTCTGTTCTGTGATCTGGGTGCTGGTACAGAAATGGGTTCCGTAAAAGCTCGATGAGTTTTCAAAGTGAACCCATTGATTGAAAACTCATCAAGCTTTTATGACTTGAGATCTTCTCTGTGTGTATATTATGCTTCAGTAAAATGTTCCAGCGCATTGACCTCATCTTGACAATATCTTCAGTAAGTCCTTCAGTTGAAAGGTCCATATTATTTGCTGTTTACTAATAGTTTGCATTAATCACAACGTATTTTCCTCTAATTTAGTAGACTTAAGAAAACCTGTGTCAACTATGTTTTCAAATGTTCATAAAAAGGAACCTGAAAGGACAAAGAGCAAAATGAGTTACTCTTTCTAGATGGTATGATCCAGTGACTTTTTTTTTCTTTTTGCCTGTCTGTTTTTCAGAATATCTCATGCATTTATTACCTTTGTAGTCTAGGAGAAAAAAAATCTACTGTTGTAAGAAAAGAAATAAACATGCGTATAGCATGAGATATTCCACAATAGAATGTGAAAATATATTTAGAAGACATAATTATAGGGTAACTTTTTCCTACATTTGTTTTTTTTTTTTTTTTTGTTACAGATATGCTAGTCTGTATTTTTGCTGTGCTATTGAGGATCAGGACAATGAACTAATTACCCTGGAAATAATTCATCGTTATGTGGAATTACTTGACAAGTATTTTGGCAGTGTGAGTATTTTATTGTAGGAAATTGAATACCATCTCTTTTTTTATAATCTTTTGCCTAACAAGTTTATTATTTGCTTATCTTGGAGA
The DNA here is from genome assembly GCA_004024805.1 of Geosciurus inauris. Lineage (NCBI taxonomy): Eukaryota > Metazoa > Chordata > Mammalia > Rodentia > Sciuridae > Geosciurus > Geosciurus inauris. Next base: position 4,835 of record PVHX01027806.1, on the reverse strand, counting down.
TTGCAGGGAAAAAGCAAAAATAACTTTTTTCTCGATGTGTCTCCTCAGTTAACTTACAGAATCATTGGCCATACAGACCTACTCATTTAATTATGATGGTGAGAATGAGTTTTAAAATAGTAAAATAGAAAGGACTCTTGAGTGTAGACATTAATATCTTGGAAGTGCTTAGTACAGAATTCAGATGTGGTTAGCAGTTTAATCACATTACCCAGGAAATTTATCTTGTATGCATTGTTTTTTCAAGTACTTTAAAATTTGAAAATTAGGCTTACTTAAATCAATGATGCTTAGTTAACATGATTGCTATTTTTAGAAAGAGTTAAAATTGATTCACTCTGGTCAGAATTCTTTGGCTTAAGTTTTAATAGTTTGGGGATTTTGTTTGTATTGTTTTTGTTTTTCAGGTGTGTGAACTTGATATCATCTTTAATTTTGAGAAGGCTTATTTTATTTTGGATGAGTTTCTTTTGGGAGGGGAAGTTCAGGAAACATCCAAGAAAAATGTCCTTAAAGCAATTGAGCAGGCTGATCTGCTACAGGAGGTAAGTTACTTGTTCTCCTGACTAGGCACTAGCATGTTTTGCTCTTGCTAGGGAAGTCTTAGTCATCCTTCTTAGAGTTTCAGTAATTACCCAGAGCATGCTTGGCATGTATTATCCATGTGCAGTTTATTGATTGAAATATATGTCAGTCACATCAACTCAGTTATCTATGGATGGATAGTTCACTTTAGAGATGGTTTGTTGGTCAAGCTTATTCTTGATGGCCCAGTTTTGGACCCTACTAGGACAGACTATTTTAAAAAGAGAAAATATTGGCCAAACCTAACAGTAAATTGAGAACTCTCCATCCATTGTTTTGAATTACTTAAGACAACCTCCTTTTTCATTAGTGTGGATAATTGGGAGTTGACTGTGAGATTACAGCATTTTCATTCCAAATTGGTTCATATTTTCACCTCATGTTCATTAAATACAAATGTAGCCAAGCAAATGGTAGGGATTTCCAATTAGACTTTTTGTAGAGCCCTCTAGTCTTGTATCAACAAAGCTAAAAAGTATTCATACTTCTCTTTGCTCTTCTTAAGTAACATACCATGTTCTATAAAACTACTGTATTCTCATCTTATCTCCATATCCAAGAACCATAATGGCCCCTTCCCTTTTTAATTATTGCAGTCATCCTGGGATAACCATGCATGTATATGATGCTTATGTATTTTCCATTTCTGAAATTTAAAATATCATATAGATAAGTCTACCTTTTTAAAAAATTTAATGATACCTTAATTTAAGTAGTAAATGGAAATTATACCTTAGAGCTAATTGTGGTCTTTATCATATAGAAAGTTTATAACATAAGAAAGGGTTAACAAATACAAAAAAATGTGTGTTTTCATTCAGGTAGTTGTTAAGCATGTGCATATATGTATGTATATATAAAAAGTCAAATATTTTTGACTCACAGGTTCATTTTGCAGAATCATTGAAAATATGGTTTTGTATTTCCAGCTTGTATTAGCCCCTTGTGCATTACATAGCTTTTTGCCAGTTCTTGCTTTTTTTCAATTATTAAAACAGCCTTTAAATTCAGGTTTTTGGCATTTCTGTTATTACAGACATGGCAAGCTTTAAAGTAATGAAATAAGGGGAGAAGAGTTACTCTCTTTCTCCATTATAATTCCTTTGCTGTTGGCCTCTCCAGAGAGGAGGGAACTACTAGAGAAATCTACTGCAGTACTCAGTGGTGGTAGTTGCTGAAAGCTGAGGTGACAACAGTGCCTTGTGCACCTAATGACCTTGTAGTTATCAAAAGAGTAGTTAGGGTACCTGCAAAAGGGAAGCATTTTATTGGCAGCCCTCATACCATCTGCTGTTCAGTAGTAGAATGAGCACAGACCCTTTTCCTTCTGTGTAGTTTGCCACAGTGATTGCATTCGAAGATTTTTATTTTTAACATCAGGTGTGCTGACTATAAGCATATATTATACAGTTGTAAAATTGGTTTTAAAGTTAGAACCTCCTTATTTTGCTGCTCACTAATCAAACTTCTAAATATTAGGTAGAAACCAGGATGAGGAATTGAGAATTGGGAATTTTTCACATTTATCTCTCTCCTTTAACTTTTGTATTTCATTATTATGGAACTATATTCTGTTCCATCAGAACCTGATATTTTTTCTAAGTTTTTCAACATTTTCTGATTAATTACATTTGCTTTAAACATTTAAAACATTTTGAAAGTTATTGAAGTTCAGCATCTACCTTCATTGTTTTTCTTAGAGAGATATTTAAGACACTGATATCTCCTGGTGCCTGGATTATTTTCAAAATGATACTGGGAAATTACTACATAATCTATAATATGACAATGATGCTGTATTTAGCTTATAGTACTTTATGTACTAGAGGATAAAAACATTACTATAGGAGCATAATTCCTAATATAAATGCCATCTTTAACTTCTTAGTCTAGGGATTTTTGTTGTCCATATTATCAATGGTTAGAACTTTTATTGGATATGTAGATACAAATAATATTTTTCAAATAATTTCTTTTTAGATTTACCAAAATGCTTAAATTTATAATAATACCTTTTTTGGTTTTGTTGTTTAGGGTATAGTATTCAATTAGTCAGTGTCACGAAGTGATTTTACTTCCAAAATGGTAAATATAGCTGTAAAGATAATTCATTGAATGTAGTCTTAAGTTTATAGCAGAAGTACTAATTACTTGATTTTAATCTAATTTTTCATGCATTGTGATTTTTCTGTTTAGTGTCAGGTCTTTTATTTGGGTTATTTCTAATCTCTAAAGATGACTTTGAACGTCTGTTGGCTTAAAGGTAAATGAAATCACAGAATGATTTTGATTTTTAATTCTTTTTTAGTTTGTGAAATATGACTATCCTTAAGAATATTTATTCAGAAAAAATTACTAAATTTACCCAGTTTATATAAATGTTACATAATTTAGATTTTCTTTCATTTTATAGGCAAACAGGGAAGATTGTCATTGGCTCGAGTAGGTTGTCAACATATAACAGTAAAAAGAATAAAACAAATACATATTTAAATAATAATTGCTAAAATATCAACAGAAGTAATCAAATAATAATGATACATTTTCATTGTGCTTAATTGCTTAGTAAACAAGGGATCATTTTTGGCATTTGTAGACTTAATTCTGTGCTTATTCTTTTTTTTTGGGGGGGGTACTGGGGATTGAACTCTGGGGTACTCGACCACTGAGCCACATCCCCAGCCCTATTTTGTGTTTTATGTAGAGACAGGGTCTCACTGAGTTGCTTAGCGCCTCGCCCTTGCTGAGGCTGGCTTTGAACTCGCAATTCTCCTGTCTCAGCCTCCCTAAGTGCTGGGATTACAGGCTTGAGCCACCGCGCCCAGCTATGTGCTTATTCTTTTGGCATTTGGTTGTATGAATAAACAATTAGATTTTGGGGGAAAGCCCAGAAATTGGCCCATTATCCAATTTTTAATGTTTGTTGGAATTTTAAACATTTTGTCTTAACATGCCACTGGTAAAGTTGATTCTTAAATTATTACGTGTTATGATTACAAAATTGATAGATTTTTTTAATATATATATTTTTAGTTGTCAATGGACATTTATTTTATTTATTTATATGTGGTGCTGAGACTCGAACCAAGTGCCTCACACGTGCTAGGCAGGTGCTCTACCACTGAGCCACAACCCCAGCCCCATTGATAGATAATCTTTACAATGCTTGGAGTACCCTCCATACACATATATATTTAAGGCACATTTTCTGGGGGTGAAGTGGAATCTGATGATGCAGTTGGATTTATTTTATAAACACACACATGTATAATGACAAAGGAAATAATAGCATGGCATTCTTTTTTCTGTAAAAATCAGCCACTTACCAGATTTTCTCTGCTCCTTAATTTTATAGAGCCAGAATGAAGAATGGGGAGGTTTGTCTGAGGATATCTTATGATAAAGAGCAGTCTAAGGCTTTAGTCCCTTTGACCCCCAACTTATTTATTGGTAACTACTAAATTTACCATTTTTGTGGCATGGATAAAATGGGGTGCTATGCAAAGACTGTTGCACGTGAGATGACTTAAAGTCCTTGCTCGATCTGTGAAGATCAAATAGTTAAATATTGGGCATTGGGCTTTAACCCTCAGCATTAGATGCATGATGGTGTTGATCAGCGCTTTGAAATGTGTTGAACGTTTTTTTCTATACTAACAGCATCGTTTTGAAAGTTGTGGTGGTTTTCTTTTGAGCTTTGTTTGCTGTTGGTATTGTTTCTCACTGAAGTAATCTGTGCAATGGAAAATAAGTGAGGTACCAAAAGCAAGCATTATACTCATGAATTCGCTTCTACTTCAAGACGATCCACTTTATGAATAGATTTACTGGATTTGCAGATGTTTATCTGCCTCATTTAAAGTGGTACTCTATGGAGAATTAATGCTGCTAAAATTAATTTGTTTTAGTGCTGGGGGCTGCATGATATGGCTTAGTACTATGCTGTATCTGTGAAAGCAATAATTAATAAATCTGTGGGACTGCATAAAAATGGAAAGGTAAGAATCTTAGGAGAAAAGTAATTTCTTTAAAAAAATGAAGCTTTTGTAATTTAAAATTATTTTAAGTAAATAAGGATTTTTGAAGGATTTGATAACATTATCCCTTTTAATATGAAGATGTGAGTTATCTTAAAAATTATACCTTGAAAATTAAGAATATTGGGGCATGTTAGTCAAACTCAAGAATATCTTAGATTGTTTTAAAAGAGGTAGATGCTTTCAAATATATATAGTAATGCCATTTAACAG
>PVHX01027805.1:0-18902 GCA_004024805.1 Geosciurus inauris | reverse complement strand
GGAGTCGCTGTTCCACCGTGGCCAAGGTTTGCTCCCAGGTGTTCACCTGCGCCCCCTGGTGTGTAGGAAGTTCTGCTGTGTTAGAAGGTGGTCCACAAAGAACAATAGCTGGGGTTCTGCTCAGGAGACAGTCAGTCCACAGAAGTAACTGCTAGCGATCTCTCGCGGTTGGGTGGGCACTGGGGCCAGGCACCCTGTGTAGAAGCAGGCCCGGCACGCCTGGGGTAAACTCCGGGCTGAAGCCCTGGGCCGGATCCCCCACCACAACTGCACTCCACCAGTCGGCGCCGAAGTCACTCCTCCTGGCTACCGCTGTCTCCCAGTGGCCCTGTGCTCACACACGCGAGTGAGACTCTTGCATGGGGTGGCAAGGCGCAGAGAGCTGCCAAAAAACTGGTTGGAAGATGGCACCCCGCTACTTCCAGTCTCAGTCTCGGATAGCCGTAGCCCTGGGCCGAGGCCCAGGCTGCGACCGCGTTTCTCCGGCCGGCGCCGAAGCCACGCCTCCCGGCTACCGCTGCCTCCCGGTGATCCTGTACTCACACATACACGAGCGAAATTCCTGCGTGGGATATTGAGCCGCAGAATGATGCCAGGAAGCTGGCTGGAAAACGGTGCCTCCACCACTTCCAGCTCTGGTCCTTGAGAGCCTAGCGCAGAGTGGACTGTCTAGGCCGCCATCTTGGAACCGCCCCCGTCTTTTTATTGTTTGTCTTAAAATATGTTTATATTCCACCATCTTGGAATCCAATTATATGTCTATTAAACTACGTTTATGCAAATTACTAAAGCCTGTTTTATTTTTTCAGCCATTTTTCTCTGTACGTTTCAGTTTAGTTTCAATTGCTACGTCTTAAAGTTCACAGTTCTTTTTTTCTGCACCAATTTTCTGTTAATTTCATCTAGTGAATTTCTCTTTCCACACAGTGAATATTTTCATCACTGCAAATTTCTTTGTTTCTGTTGGACATTTTTACGTTTTCAATTTCTCATTATTTTAATGGTTTCCTTTATATATTTGAACACATTTATAGGAGCTATTTTTATGTCTTTGCCTGCTAATTCCATTATTGCTCTCATTTCTGGATCCATTTCTACTAACTGATTTCCTCCTGAGTTACATTTTGCTGCTGCTTTTCATGCTTAGACATGCTAGACGTTTTGAATTTTAGGATATTGAATACTGGATTTTTTTTTCTTTAAGTAGTGTTAGACTTTTTTTTTAGGATATTGAATACTGGATTTTTTTTTTCTTTAAGTAGTGTTAGACTTTGTTTTTAGGATATTGAATACTGGATTTTTTTTTCTTTAAGTAGTGTTAGACTTTGTTTTTAGGATATTGAATACTGGATTTTTTTTTCTTTAAGTAGTGTTAGACTTTGTTTTTAGGATATTGAATACTGGATTTTTTTTTCTTTAAGTAGTGTTAGACTTTGTTTTGTAGGCAGTAATACTATCCAATCAGCTTCATCCTTCCAAGGCTTATTTAAAACTCTGTTAGGGCAGATTTGGAGTAAACTTCGCTTATTTATTAAGTTTATCGTATTATTAAGGTGCAGCTTTTCTGAAGGTCTACCAAATGCCTTGAGTGTTCTCCACTTTGGGTGATCAGAATGTCAACATCTCCCAGACTGCTGAGCTCTGAAAAGTGTTCAGGTTACAGTTCCGTGGTCCTTCTTTGCCTTAACTAGAGGAATTTTACCTTATTTTTGCCACGCAAAGGCTCAGTCTGTTGCTGCACAATGAAAACCCATTAGTTGTGAGGCGAGGTGGTGGTAGAGAATGGACTTTATTAGGATGAGCTAACTCATTGGGAGATGGTAGAATAAAAGGCCATTTTTCCAGGAAGCTAATAGGAGTGGTTTATATAGCTGATGGGTGATTGTGACTGGTGGGTACTTTCTCATGGGTAGAGAATTTTAGCTAAATGAGGCACATCTCATCTTTTAAATTTTTGTCTTTATGTTTCCATATTTTTATTCTATTTATGTTATCAGTTCATTATAATCATACACACTAGTGGGATACTCATGCATGCACATACTGTAACTTGATCAATCTCATTCTACAGTGCTTCCCCTCTCCCTTCTCTCCTCCCTTCCCTGATCTCCTTCCTCTACTCTAATGGCATCCTTTCTTTTATTTTTTAAATTAGTATATGAAAGTGGGGCCATTGAGAGACACATCTGATTTTAATGTTTTAATCACAAGATGTTTTTCAGTTATGAAAATCTGAGGAATAAAGATCATTATTTCCTCTGGCTATCTTGTCACTGACTGGTTTATCTACATGCAGTTCCTGACATTTTACACAATGGATAAACTGGAGCATAGCTGCCCAGAGGCTCTGCTGCTGATCACCAAACACACCATAATGAAAGAAAGAATGCTTCACCTGATTGTTGCAAAGAACAAGAGTTTCATGAAGTTGAATAAGGAGTCAACTGTGCGATTTGGTCTTAATTCTTGGTGTCACTATAAACTAATGGCTAAAATTAGCAATGCAAGCCAGGCGTGGTGGCGCACGCCTGTAATGCCGGCACTTTGAGAGGCTGAGACAGGAGAATCGCGAGTTCAAAGCTCGCCTCAACAATGGCGAGGTGCTAAGCAACTCAGTGTGACTCTGTCTCTAAACAAAACACAAAATAAGGCTGGGGATGTGGTTCAGTGGTCCAGTAGCACTGAGTTCAATTCCCGGTACCAAAAAAAAGATAAGCATTGCACTGCCAGGTGCAACGGCTCACACCTGTAATCCCAGCGGCTAGAGAGGCTTAGGCAGGAGGATTGAGAGTTCACAGCCAGTCTCAGCAACTTAGTGAGGCACTCAACTCCACGAGACCCTGTCTCTAAATAAAATATTAAAAAGGTCTGGGGATGTGGCTTAGAGGTTAAGCACTGCTGTGTTCAATGCCCAGTACAAAAAAAGAAAAAAGAAAAAAAAAGGGTTAGCAATGAACTCAAGAGGAACTCTGAACAAAATTTTGGAACTCTTTCTTTGCCTGATCAATTCCAGCTGTCTTCACTTCCCTGAACTTCAGTCTCTGTCTTGTCAATTAAGTGAGTCTCTGTGCTTTTCCTGGGACTTCTTTACCCCCACTACTTTCCTTGAGTCAACTCTAGACAGAAAGCCAAAATAATCCTAAGACTCACTTCATTTTTTTCCTTTTCCTCCAAGAGCACAGTCCTGTATTGCCGGAAGTCCAATGTTTAAAAACAAGTATTTAGTATGTTTTGTTGAGTTTAGAATTATAGCCGGAGCATAATTCTAGTTCCAATTACTTATCATGGTAGAAAGTAACTCTACTTTCTACCAATAGTTAATGTTTTAGAATTATGCAATCTTTCTCCAGCTGTGGTTGAGAGCTTATTCTAGCTCTGAGCCAGCACTATTGACAACTGCTGAGAAGCCTAGGCAAGAGAGGCCCCCGTGGATCCCACATGTTAGAGAAACACAAGTGTATACACAAATGAAGTTACTAGGAGCAGATGAGCAGTGGGACCTCTGTCCACTGAGATCTGGCGCTCAGCACCAACCATGACCTATGTATGACCTGTGCTGCTCAGGCACAGGGGATGTGTCTTTCCATCTCTTGCCTCGTGTTCCTGACTCAGGATACTGCAAAATATAACTTCATCTGAATGCCATGAGGGTTTCTGGTGCTTTGCCACTGCTAATTTTAGGGACAGACACTGCTTTAGGGTGTTAGAAGTATCTGAATGGCAGAAATCTTCAAAAGAGGACAAATTAGCTTGCCCAATTCTTCCTCTCAAACAGCTGAATATAATAAACTCTCATTGACCATTCATCATTTGCAAATAGTGCCAATATTTATTTTCTTGTGCCAACATACTCACAAAATTACTATAGTATTCATGACATTTGCACATGGCAGCTTGGAAATATTTTAATAATTAATGTTTGTAAAATTTGTATGTGGATGTACACATAGTGCATATCTCATAATGTGATATTGATACTTTGCCTCACCAACTAGATAAATATTGAGTCCTAGAATTTTGAATGTATTAAATTTTATTAAAATATTTATTATTAAATAAATATGTAAAAAATAAATTTGTAAAAAGGCCAATTTTATAATTCCAGCAGTATTTAAATACTTTTAATTTAACATTGTGATATGAGTGAGGTATACACTTTAACTTTTAATTTTAATAGGTAATTTTAAATAGTTTAGAGGAAATATTTCAGAAACATGAAAATAATTTTAATGTTAATATTTAATTTAAAAATTTGATAAGATTTATTCAAATTTGTAGACTTCAATTAAGTTATAGTTTAATATTTTTATCACTGGGAATGAGTACAGATCGAAATCATGATAAATGCAGAAGATATAAAAATGTAGTTCAGTTAAGTAGATGAAAGGGAAAAACGAATGTCATTATGAAGATGTGTATTTTTCAAGGCAGCAGTATTTGTCAAAGAGAAAGCCTTTTGTTTATCAATTACCTTGATTTGTAACAGTATAACATTCACACACACAGTGTTAGAGCCATGGTTAGTACTCCTGCTCTGGACTCCATGAGTATGAGGGGATGGAGAAAGAAGTGCCTCATTAGTTGAGAGAGGGCCCCATTATAAGTGCTGTCCTTAGACTGGGCAGGTAACATGGGAAATATAGAAAGACTGTCGGAGAACACTTGTCCCCAGAATTTCTAGTTACAGCTCTGATTCAAGGGCTACTTTCCCCAATCAGTGGTCCTGTGGTCAATATTAAAGGCAAGAAGTCTCAGCTTTGGGGTGGGATTCCAGCCAGCAAAGAACTAAACTATGAGCATGGTCACTGAAGCAGACATCTATCTGTTCATCCAGAAAGGTCAGAGTGGGGAAGTAGTGGCTGGGATGTGCGTGGGGTTGGGTGGAGAATAGACAGGAAATGCCTGCCCTTCTTCCCCTCTGGAGGGCTCAGGGGCACACCAACCCCCTTGCATTCAGGCTTCCAAGGCCACTTGTACTCAACTCCTGAAACACTTCACACACAGGTTAGGATTGGCCCAGGCTCGGAACTGATGGAAAACATCATTGACTCCTGTTCAACAGGGTGGGAAACAAAAAATAGTGGGGAATATTTTTATCTATCCCATGTGATTAAGAATAGCCTTTGCAGTAATGTTTTATAAACAGTTTAGTCATAAGCACCTCGCTAGGCATGTCTCCTATGACAAAATTTATGTTCTGTCTGTGATCAATTCTGCTGGGTTATGTTGGCTGAACCAAGATTGATGGTGTGTTGTCTTTGTGCCAGTTGCCAAGCTGGGCACTTGGGGGACTCTGGGCAGGAGAGACCAGCTATCAGCTTTTATGGACTGCTTCAGCTGTGTGAAGAAATCATGCCTGAGAGAAAGTCACTGAAACAAATCAGAGACCTGAAAAAGAACCATGTGGGACCATTCATTTGGCTAGGAGATAGTGCATCTTTTTCCCCAAACTGATCATCTGAGTAAACACTGCTAGCAAAGCCCAAATTGATGACTGCCTTTCCCACAGTGAAACACGAGTGCCAGTTATGAATCAGCCAAAGACCACAATCTACTGGCAGGGAGGAACTGTGCCATGCTCATGTCTGTGCCCCTACCACTTAGATTGGTGGTTTCCAGGCTCTCCATCCCAAACACCAGAGCAGCTCTTAAAAATATTGCTGCCCAAATCTCACTCCAGACCAATAAGTCACAGTCTTTTGGTCTCTGAACACTGGCAGATTTCAGTTTTTAAAGTTTCCCAGGTGACTGTTACATGTAGTGGAGGCTGGTGTTTGCTAGCTCGCAATAAGCATTCAGTAAACTGAACTTGGAGCAAGTAGGTTTGCTAATACTTCGAGAGAAAGAAAAGAATGAGGAGAGGTCTGCCTCTTTCCAGTTGGCAAACTACAGATAGACCGGTGTGTCTACAGGTGCAATCTCATGGCAAGTAAAGGGACTGGGGAGGGGGCGTGATTTTAGTCTCTATTGGTAAGTGGTGAGGCGACAGCTTTTCTAAGACTGCCTTTTCCAGCCAGAAGTCCAGGGCTGTGGTGAAATCATTAGAATTTTAAAATTGTGCCACATTGCTGGCTTAGTAGAATAAATAAACTTTGTTTCCCTTTGCCCCATTTGCTCATTGGTCTAAGATAGATGGTTTCCTCTGGTACCTCGTGTAAAGCCCCACCAGTGGCTCTGGCAGAGGGACAAGAATGGCTGGTCTCTGTCTTAAATACACTCCAGACAACTCAGTTCTGCAGTTTTACATTTTTGTCAAAACGTGGGCCTGGGCTTCAGAGGGCCCCTACTTCCTATAATTTTTAATTGTTCAATACTACAGAACTATATGTGAGTCTGTGTGCAAGATAGGTATTAAAACATTGAACTAACATTTCTAATGAGAGCATCAATGAATGTATTGATTGAAATATAGTGGCTCTTTTCCTTTCTTTTCTTCCATGGGTAGAAAAATTAATGTATACCCACACACAGATGACTATGGTAGGTAGTATTTCAAATAAGTATTTCAATAAGCTCTCTGTGGGAATTTTTCTAATCATGATTATTGTCTATGTATGGCAGAATTCCAGGAGTGGGCTCATTTATAACTCTTAGGAGGAAAGAATGGTATGCTTTTGTTGCAATGTTTTTCTTTGTTACTTTGTATCCTTTAGTGATGAGTCAATTAAAAAAAAGACATGTTTGAACATTTTGGGGCAGTTGCTTAATAACATAGATAAGCTACCTTATGTTATCAAAGAAGTAAATGAAAGAATGAATGGAAAGATGAATAGATGCACAGATGGATGACTGACCCAGCAATAGCAACCTCGAACAGCAGTGGCTGTTCTGTAATTTGATCCATGGGGTGAAACTGGCCCAGCTTTGTTGTAGTGTCATTCAAATTTTGCTTATGTAGAGGAAGCCATCACCTTCCCCTTCCTGGTGAATGCAACATTGATTTCCCTCTATGTTGCATTTTGCTCTGTTCTGGTCATTGACCCATGATTTCAGAAGTTTCTTATGTCTTCATGTCTATAATGGATAGTCAGGGTAAAATGAAATGAAAAGTTTAGGGTCTACCACAAGAACAGAATTTAATCATTAAAAATGCACGACTTTATCTTTCATTCTATTTACAATCTTATAACCTTTATTTTGTGTTTCTTTGGGAGAGAGTTCTGAGTCATATAATCAGTGAAAAATGCCAAGTTCTTTTATTAAAATCTCACTGGAGTCTATGAGACAGCAAAGAATTATGGCATTAGAACATTACTTGACCTAAAGGACTTTGAAGATTATGCAATCCAATCCTCTCTCTTCAAAGATAAGAAAACAGACTCAGAAAGGTGAGATAATCTGTCCAAGGTCACATAGCTTGCAGGGAAAACCAAGAAGTAGAATGCCGGTCTTCTAATTTTTAGCAAACACATTTGAGGAGGGAGGAAACTAGAATAAATAGAACAAACATAGTGACCTTTTTGGTGACTTCATGTTCTAAGGAAGTCCATTTTTCAAGTTCCTGATATTTTAGAGTTTTGTCATGAAGTTTGATGTTCTAACAAAAATCTTCAACATGGTGAAATAATCTTGGTACTAACATGTATTGCAGAAATGACTTCCTAGGCCAGGGGAATAAACTCAAATGCTTCAGAGGACAAAGCAGGTAACGGGGGACAAAACCAATAGGAATGGATGCTTCTGCCAAACTGAAACTATAAGGTAAGCCTTGCCTGTAGCCTTCCCAGCCTCCCCCCTCCCCCCTCCTCCACCTCCTTCTCTTGACATAAACCAAACCCCCCTGGCCAACAGTTGCTCCTGGATGAAAGATTTGCTCTCCCTAGTGGAAGCTGTAGGTTCTTTTCCTGTAATAGAAGCAAGCATTCCTTTCTGTTCACCAGTTAACTCCTGGTGTGATACATATCACTAGGCAGTTAATAAATGTTTTCTCCAGTGGATCAGTGATAAAATATGTATTCTGTAATTTTGATTTCAGTGTAATTGATAAACAACTTTTGTGAAGATAAATGAATTCAGATCTTGATGAAAATCTTTCTAAAATTTACAGTGTAGAATGTAAATACCTAAACTGTAAATACCTTGGGAAAGTCATCAGCCATCCACAACCTAGTATAAATTAATCCCAATCCCTTTTTTTTTCCCTTCTCATCCTCAGTCGAGATGAGTCACCTTGGGAAGGAAGAAGAGATAGAGAAAGAGAGGAATTATATGCTAGGGGATGGGGCTTGGGAGCCTGGCCTCACTGCACAAATGGAGCACTGGAAAAAGGGGCTTCAGAAGGCAGAAAGAAGCCAAAGGGTGGGTGAGAATAACAAACAGTGTTCATTTCACAATTGTGTTTAAGGCTGGCACTGCCAGATTCTACTATGAAGGAAATGGGTTCACTTGTTAGGTACAGATGACTCATGAGCAAACTCATTATAAAGTCTTTGGAAGAAACTGAGCCCTGTGTTCTGTTTCTTCATCAGAGAATATTCCCCCGCTGCAATCTCCTGCCTCTCTAATCATTACACCAGACAGAAACATATTTCCCTATTATCACCGGGGCAGGTATCACTAGTGACATCCCCATCATTTCCATAACACAGCCTGGAGTGCATCACACATCACCAGGCCTTCAGGCAACATGCCCAATACATGTCCTTGCTTGGGGGAGTCAGGAGCAGAAGTGCTCTGGATTGCACTTTTCAAAAAACTTGTTATGCACTTGTGCCAACAGAGTGGGGAAATTTTCCTTCCCAAGCTGCCAGGAGGAGCCTCCAGCTGTCCTCACTGAGCTGAAGTGCACCTGCATCAGAAGCTGCTCATCACAGCAGCAATGGGAGTCCTTGGTAGAGCAGGCTACTTAGCACCATGCAGTGGTGTCCTGGACAACTTGGAGCCAAGGTATTGCAGAGGAAAGGATCTGGACTTTGCACCAGATGACCTTAGTTCTCAGTGCTACCATTTCCTAGCAGGTGGTCTTAAGTGCCTTCCTTAATCTGCCTGAGCTTTACTCTCCTGGTCTGTAAGCAGAGATTACTCTCTGTTGACCTCTGTGCTGTGCTGGCCATACTTGTGCATCTGTGAGTGTGTTTTCCTAACTATAGCCCTGTGGATGGTTAGGCACTATTATTACCCTCGCTTTATAGTAGGGTAAAGCCCCAGCTCAGAATGCTTATGAGAGTTAGCTAAGGTAGCACAGCCAGGAAGAAGCATAGCTGAGATTTGAAACCAAGTTTGCTTTCAGCGTTATTGAAAAGATCAAGTGTTATATTTCATATAGAAGGGCTTTGCAAACCATAATCTAGTGATAACAAATGCAAGCGATGTAACAGCTCAGGAGATTCAGAGAGGGCTCTGACTATGTAATGGATGGTGGAGAGAGCTCTTGATCTCCCTTTCCCAGCCTCAGTCACCTTGTCTATAAAATGGAGATGATCACAGTACTTACTTTCTGGGATTATTGTGGGAGTGAAATGAAATTGCATCTGCACAGCCCTCAGCACAGTGACTGGCACATCAGCTCCGCATGGTAGCGTTGCTGCTGTCTGAAGGATAATTTTTAAGGTATTGATTATAAATCAGAGAAGGCGGGCTTGCTCACGGGCTTTTCTCATCATTCACATGCTGTCTTTCGTTCACTTTCTAGTCCCAGTTAAATTCAAAAGCCAAAGGAGAGCTGATTACTCACATCAACTTTTAACAAGAATATTGTATAGTAAGTAACAAATATACTTAAACCTCTCTGCTGCCCCTCGCCCCCCAACCTGAATGAATAAAATCCATACTTCATTAAATAGCAGACAGAACCTTCACCAGCCATATCCACTCCCTGCCAGCCTCACACATGGTTCTTGGGATCTGCTCTTCCTACCCTTCATCCCAGTCTGCTTTGGCTCTTTGTCTGTTTCTTGGCTCTGAGCTGTCAGCTCCTCCCCCACCTGTGCCCTCTGGGCTGTGATCATCCTCATTACTGGGCCCCAGGGCTCCTTTAGCTGTTTTAATAGCACTTCCAGTTTCTACAGTCTCTTTGGTCTCAGGCCCAAATTTTGTGTCCTGACCAAGGCCGGCAGGCCCACCCCTGTTGTGACTGATGGTAGGGAGAGCTTTGAACTGACCCAGGCTGTGCTGCCTTGCCTCCTGTTACTCCCTGTCTTTAGCTCCCTCATGATTCACACAGGGACATTTTCCAAACAAAATAGCAATTGAGGCTCAGACTGTGTCTCCGTGTCAGACCTCCAGATGTTTCCAGAAATGCAGAAGTTTTGATCATGTCGTTAAATTCCTCTCTACTTAGGTGAATCATTAACTTGTCCTCAACATGGGGCTCAGCTTGTGATGTATGCAAGTGAAGCACAGACTTTGGGGCTGTTTCTGATACAAATGCACCTTTTCTAAGGAAGCAGCAGAGGAGTCTTTCCAGGCTGGTGTCAAAACTGGACCAGAAAAGTGTTCTTTAATATTATAAGTAGGTTTTAGTAACAGGGAAAAGAAGGTGTGTGATTGATCTTTTCATGCCAGCAAAGTATGCTTTTCAAATACCTTTTTCCTCTGTAACTTCCAAGGTAGCTGCAAGTCTTCCTTCTACTTCCTCCTCCCTGACTTACAGGGTCAAGTAGAAATTGCATAATCTACAGAAAAGTGACCCAGGCCTGGAATGGAAACCCAGCTCAGCCCCTGACATGTGGGTGCCAGGCAAGCTCCTGGCAAGGCATGTGATAAAGCCTAAAACCCACCTCTTGGGAGATTTAAAAGATAGAAAAGTCCCCCTCTGTCTATAATATATAATTTATATATCATATTTTATATATATAAATAATATACTAGCAACTGGCAGAAAGTGTAACTTGGTATGTGTACACACACACACACACACATAGCTGCATATGTGGTATGCTTTTGTGGGGATCAGAAATACCCAAAATATGGTACATTGGCATTTGAGAAAACCACAGAAGCAGAAAGTCCACTCTCAACCTCCCTTCAGCCTTCTTCCCTGAAGCTGGTCATGAAAACTTCATTTCAGAGGCACCTTCCTATACTCAGAGGAGAAGAATGTCCTTATCTCTGAATACACAGGGGCACAGAGAAGAACCTGGACAGGCCTTGCTAGATACCCCCCCACCCCATTCATTACCTGTAGATGACACTTCTTGTCCAATCCTGCTTCTGTACCACTGTGCACTCTTCTTCAGACTCAGCGAAGAGATAGACAGATGGCCCTGTTTCTTTGGGTCTTCATTCCTCTTGATTCCTGTGTGATGAAAAACTTGTATTAAATAAATTTTCATGCTTTTCTCGGGTTCATTTGTCTTTCGTTATGGGGACCTCACCCCTGAACCAAGCAATGGGTGAGGAAAAGAAATCCTTCCTTCCTTATAGTGTCCTTGTGTCCACACAGGTCTATATCTATGGTTGTTGCTTTAGTCATCATTTTGGGGGAGCCATTTGATATAAATATCTTCCTCTGATTACAGAGATTATCTGGAATTTGAACCTGATTCCAGTAATTAAAAAGGGAATTCTCAAAGGATTTTGAATGTTTTTACCATAAAGAAATGATAAATGTTTGCAGAGATAGGTAAATTAAATCTGATTTAAACATCACATAATGCATGAATATATCAAAACATCACACGGTACCCCATAAATATGTACAATCTTTATTTTTTAATGTGTCCGTTAAAAATAAATTTAAATTTAAATAAATACAAGCAGCTTAATAGTTACTAGAAAGTAGTATTATAACACAAATAAGGGTAAGCTATTCAATTCATAGGGATGTTACATGCTTGGGAAAATTACTTTCCCCACCGACAAAATAAAATAAACTTGCAAACTACATAAATAAAAGAATATTAATAAATAATAAATATTGTCTGTCAAAAAAATGGAGAAATCCATTTAAAAAGAATTTTTAAAAGTGGCCTTGTTCAGACACCATAGGATTGTTGGGTTTCTTTTGACTGAGTGTGTATATGTCTGTCCTAGTCTTCTGATCCTTTTCGTTGCCATACTTTGTCTCCCAAAACCTGGGGTAGAAGTGGTCCTGGTGACTGTATAGTTGAGCTGGCTGGTGAGGCTGCTCCAAGTCTGATTTCAGAATTTCCACTGGCCTCTAACAGCCACTCTCCCTCATATGTCCTTAGAGAGTTTAGTACTCAATGGGTTGTTTGCTCTAGCAAATGCATTTGAATTATTTCTTTGGCAAGAAAAGTTTATTAATATGATTTTTCCCCTCAGGACAATATGCCCCTTGTGTTTGATGGTTGGGAACCTTATGTTAGATCTGTCAATGAGTACATTTTCTGAAAGTAAACGCAGAGGAGGCAATTAACTAGAACGGTACCATTTTATTACTTAATCATAATGTGAGAGTTTTTAAAACATTTTTACTCTAATCCAGAAAGGATTTAAATTAGTTTAAAAAATGAATGCCATACAAATTAAATAAATAGCTAAGATGTCAGATATGGGTAAGAATTCAAAACAAGAGGAGCGAGCCCTGGGTAGTGGCTGCTGTCAGGGGACCAGTTTAACTCTAAGCTTTTCCTAATGGCCAAAACAGAAAGGGAAACTCAGTTTTAAGAGTTATAATGTTATAATATACATCCAAATTAACTTTTCTCAAACCAAGAGGAAATTCTATGTGGCCTTCCCCAAGGAAAGCCTTTATAACTCTTGAAGACCTAACTTGACCTGAATTGCTGGACTACTCAAAACTTTAGGGATATTTTCCCAGTTGACTTGGGCTTGGGGGAAAAATGTAGCAGTGTTAATGTGTGTACAGACAGAATAAAACTACAATCTTTCATCTCCTGTGCATGGATGTTAAAGAGTGATGTGAGCATGCCCCCGGCATACAATACTAAATAACTGAACATGTGTGATCTCAGATGAAAAGTTTTATTTATCCTTCAAGGGCCTACTGAAGTATCTCAATCCTGTGACCTTACGAGGTATTTCAGGAGTCCCCAACATAAGCCTTAGCAGAGTTCAGGGGCCTTCTATATGCACTGCATTGATATGTTTCAAGTGAAGCATTAGTGATTCACTTGAAGGTCTGCACCTCAGGAGGCTTTGAGATTCCCTGTCTTATCCATCACTGAAGGGCAGTGCCCAGCATAGTGCCTTCTACAGTGTCTATTGAGCATGAGAAGAGTGAATGCCCTGTGCTGGCCAGAGTTCTGAGTGCCTTGCAAGGTTTTCCTCATGTGTTTCTTCTAACAGCTATATGAGGTTTATTGATATTATTATTATTATTACTATCATCATCATCATCATCATCATCATCTCCATTTTACAAAAGAAAAACCATGGCCCAAACAGTAATTTGCCTCTTTACTGGAAGGAATTTATAGAAGATAGAAGTTAAGCCCATTATTGGAACCAGCAGACTGGAATGAAGACCAAGTCTGAATGTTTGAAGGAGCTAGGCCAGTCTTAGTCTTAGGAGGCACTAAATGTGCCAGTGGGTTACATGAGAGGAAAAGAGTGAACTATTGTGTTAATTGAGATGGTTCAGTATAAATTCCTTCTTGTGATCAGAGTCTCAATATTGAGGTTCCTCTCTGAGTTATTGTCTATGAACAGGCATCTCTGGGAGCAAGCACGGCTGAGCAAACTGAGCATCTGTGTAGATCTTCATTTCATAAGGTATGATACCACTCAAAATTCAGGAATACATTTAAACAGGATTATGGATTGTTCTGCATTAACTTATTGGAAGCCACCAGATAGAAAAATGGAGGTAATATTCTTTGCTTCTAATTTCTTCTAAATGTTTACTCTTTCTCAAGGCAAAGTACTATTTATAACTTTTGTATTAATTTGCTCTAAAGTCAGCAGATTCTTAAGTGGCCTGACATCTTTTTATGGTTTTCTGGGGGAAATAATGAAACAGTCAGGCTAACCTAATGTTGGTATTTGTTCTAACATTTTGATGGATAAACCCCTGTTCTGAAAGGGACCTATGCCCTTTTGATAAGCTTCACATATTTCATTTCCAAAGGTATCCCGAATGGTTGGCTACAAATATTTCTACTTAATAAGATGGCCTTGAAATATTACCACTGTGATTATAGGCAAAAATAGTGAATTTCATTAGGTTGCTAGAGTCCCATTTTTGAATCTCAAAGCAATTATGTGTGGTAAATAGATGAAAAGCCTTTTGGATATAATTGACTTACTTTAACGCACTTACTAGCTGTCTTAACATTGTCCTTCTGATTCAGTCCCAGGCCATCATAAGTACGTAGATCAATTTAGACCCGTTATAGGGATTCTTCATAACTCCAAACATTAAAAAGTTAAAACACACCCAAATTCTCCAGTTTGAGGAAGCATGAAGGTGTTATTAAAATTCTCTATTTTGCTGATATTCGTTGTAATTTGGTTATAATCTGAGTTCTAATACCTACCAGCTAAAGTGATATCACATATTATCCTCACAATAAATTTAATTAAATTAAATTCTATTGTTTTGCCTTAATGATATTATTGTGCTTGTTAGTTCTTGGACCATCATTCATTCTGATGTAAATCCTGATAAACTCATAAATTCTATTTGTGCATGTGTGTTGGCATTGGGGATAGAGGAGTTTTTCTAAGCCAGGAATGTACATAGGCTTGGAGATACATGCATAGTTATACCATAGTCCATGAGAATACCAGCTTCCCTACCTCTTCACCAGTGTTGTTTTGAAGATACCAGGCCAAATGTCTTGTAGAATGTTTTATATTCTAGATTTGTGTGATTGTGTCCTCATGGTGGAGTTTAAGTTGTTTCTGTATCACCTGCATTTCTTATAGACTTGAGTTAGATCTGAAGGCTTGAGTGGATCCAGATTCAATGCTTTGGAGCAAACCATGCATTGATGATGCTGTGTAGCACCTGTCATTGCATCTGGAGCCACGTCATGTGGCACTCTCCCTCTATTCATGATGCTGATGGCCATTCTCTCCATTTGAAGGTGCATTTCTCACTTTGTAGTTAGTTTCACATCATAATTAGTTGGCAGGATGCATTTATTTAATTTTAATGACATATAATATGTTTGCATTCCATTCTTGAGGAAACAGTGTTTTGTTTGGAGAAGGTCTGCAGGGCAGGACATTCCAGCACGCGTGTGTTCACACCAGGCAGATTCCCACTTCTCTGTAAATGATGTTCAGAGAGCAAAAACCATCACATTCTACCTTGCTCTTTTGCCAGACACCCAGTGTACTTTCCCCAGTGAAACCAATGTCACCCATCTCCTGTGAAGCATTTAAGAGATGTTCTATATACAAGATAAGCATATTCATCTCACTTAGCATGGTGTATTTGTCTTTGCTTTGATTTTTTTCCTTGACAGTATTTCATGGAAATTATTCAGATCAGTCCACAAACTGAATCTTGATTTTTTTAAATGCCTTTGTAGCATCGCATTTTATAGATGTACCATAATGTTTAACCACTTATCTGTTAGTGTTTAATTTAGGTGATTTTAACAATTATCATTGTTAAAAATAATTATCATTTTTAAAGCTTTAACAATTATCATTGTTAAAAACAATGTGTTGTTACACATGTGAAGATTTTATTTTTCTATGTTTAAGAATTACTTGTATGATGGCCATCATAACCCTAGCTTTATGTATGCCTGCATGTATGTTGTGATTTGATATCACTTACAAGCAGAACAATGAAATGTTATCTTCCATCTGTGTACAATGAATCAAATTGCACTCTGATATCATGTAAACCTAAATAGAACAAATAAATAAATATGAAAAAAAAAGAATCACTTGTATTTTTTCAGTTCTTGAAAAGGGTTTAAGGAAGATTCTGATATAGAATAAATGTTTGAGATACTCCATATTTTTGTAAAACTAAGGATTTTGGAATAATTTTTAAAAGCCCCCTTTTTGAATTCTACCAATGAGGGGTGAGACATGAGCATTCGGACCCTCTGTGATTGTTGGGCTTCTGATATTTCCCAAACCCATCCTGAGAGTATTGGCTAGTAGAAACACTCTGAAATGTAATAAGTAGAAGTTGATTTCCACAATGACATCTACTCTCTGTCAGGAAAAATTCTTAATTTAAAAAAGATTTCCTCACGACCCCATAGGGCTTAGTACAAAATTTTCATTATTTCGGCACATCCTTCTCCAACATCTAGATTTGAGATGAATGATTTACCTTTGGATTTTGTGCACTATCCTCACAAAATGTATTATACTTTTACCTTCTCCTCTCCTCTTCTCACCTAATAATTTATTTTACAGATTCATAGGAAACATCGCAGTTTAGTTTTGTACAGTGACATGATGTAGGGAGTAGGGAACAGAATTTCAGCAAAATTTTGTAGGCAAGAGAGAAGACAACTCCATGTGGTTGAAAAGGCACTGATACTGGAGCCAGAAAACCTACCATTTACTCACTTGGCCATGGGCTAGTTTGTCAACTTTCAAAAAATTAATTTCCTCATCTGAAAATGAGGATAATATTTACTTACAAAATCAGGTTGTCATGAAAAAAGAGAGAGAGAAAGAATGTGCTCAACTCACATTACAGAGTTCCTGCTATGTCCAGGTGTATTTATATGCTTGGTCTCATTAGTCCTCCCAGGAGTTCACTAGCTCACAATCCTAGTGACTGTATTAGGTTCTTAAAGCTGCTATAACAAATTACAGGTGGCTTAACAATCAAAGTTTATTCTCTCACAGTGTTATAGGTCAGAATTTTTAATCAAGATGTTGACAGAATTGGTTCCTCCTGGAAACTTTGAGGGAGAATCCATTCCATGCCTCTCTCCCAACTTTTAGTAGCTGATGGCAATTCTTGACATTCTGCGGCATGTGGATATGTCACTCTAATCTTTACCTATGTCTTCATGTACCCTACCCATCTGCATTTGTCTCTGTCTTCTTTTCTGTCTCTTACAAGGACACCTTTCATTGAATTAAGGGCCCACTCTAAATCCAAGATGATCTCAGCTTTAAATCCTTAATTTAACACACACACACACACACATACACACACATACACAGATGAATGTGACCCTATTTCTAAATAGTGTCACATTCATAAGTATGGAGTGGGGTTAGGAATTGGAAGTATCTTTTGGGGACCCCAATTTAATCTACTAGTGACCAAACTAAGAATTAAATCCAGGTTATTTCTGATTTCAAATCCAATGCACTTGGACTCAGCAATGGTCTCTCCTTCTGTGAAACTGCTTTGTGTGGTTAAGGAACACATCATGGTTTCTTATGATTCTGGGGTTACATGGTTCTTTGTGCTTCTAATTTAGACCAGGAAGTAGCTTGGGCACCTGGAAGAAGTCACTGAGTGCTCTAAATTCTTGATTTGGTGATAGGGCATACCTGCCTAAATAAGTTTTGAATAGTAGTTGGGTTATGCACTCAATATTTGTTAAATCATCCAATCTTATAACCAATATTTATTGATTATTATTTTTATGTGTCATATCTGTGCTAATTGCTTCATATGCATCATCTTATGTCACCCTAGGAGGTAGTGACTGTTACCATTTCTCATTTATAGAAGACACTGAGGTTCCCAGGAAGTATATCTCAAGTCACAGAGCTGCTACGTGGTACAGTTGAGATTTGAACCCAGGTAACGTGACACTAAGTCCCAGGTTCTTGAATCTACAGTAGAGTAACATTGCCACTGCTCTGCTGGCATGGAGTCAGCTTCTCTGCCACCAGGCTGGCCCTTAAGCAATTAGGCTTAACAAACAAAGACTTGTTAATCATGACAATTAACCACATATTTCTAATGGGAACAGACTGGGCATTCAGATATCTTTTTTTTTTCTTCATTTAATTTTGGAGTGACACCGTTGAAGGATATTTGGAACTGTTGAATGAAAGTACTTGGAACCTAAGCTTAGCTTTTAGGAAAAAATAAAATCAGGGTATTTCCTTTCATCGTTATGATTCCAGGCCCTTTAGTCTGGAGTTTCCCTATGCATTCATTACTCAGAACAGTTGCTTTGAGCTCGTCAGCACATTAAAATGCAATTTTAAGAAAATACAGCATTTTTCTCCCACCACAAAAGTTAGATTTATTTTGGTTTGCTGTCAGTGTAAAACAAATTTCCCTTCAACAGGGTAATATAATAAAGCCTCAGAAGAACAAGAAAGGATGTAGTAAGTAAGACCTAGTCAGCACTCTAATTCTTTCTTTCTGATTAATATTTTTAAATTATCTTTGGCTGAAACAAGAAAGATAAATCATTAATATGACCCAAATTCTAAACAAAAGCTTATTGCTTTACGTACATTCATTTATTTTTAATGCTCATGTCAGTTTTTAAAGGATGGCTTTATAACAGTATTTAACTACTTAAAACATTAACTACCAGTCTGCTGGTCCATCATCTTAACTTAAATGCTGAACTAAACTAGAATTGCTCATTGTCTCCTCTCCTCTGTAATGAAATTCATTAATGATGGTGTATTTATAGCTTATATGGAAGAGGTCATCTTCTTTTGTATGTTGTCTTCCTTTAATTAACTCGGTATCCTTGAGAAAGAATTTAAGCCTAAATGTCTTTCTGATGGATTTATTGTTTTCCTCTTAAAGTAACAATGTCACTTGTATTTAAAGGATCAAGCCATTACACCAGCTTTGCTTAACTCTGAAGCTGTCTTTGTGAATCATACATTCGAGAGGATCTTGGGAACATATTCTGGGATTCAGGCTTGTAACTTAATTATGCTTGAGAATGAGTAAGATTAGAAACCAAAAACAAGAGTTCTGGCAAGAAAGGAAAGGACCGACCCCCCTCACCCATTTGCTGAGTTACTTCCTCTCCTCTGCATTGGACACCAACATGTCACCAAGACAACTGGAGGCAAGATATATGGGTAGATTTCCCACATTTGAGAGTCCATGTGTTTAG
>PVHX01027804.1:0-18907 GCA_004024805.1 Geosciurus inauris | reverse complement strand
AGATACAATATTGTCTAAGAAAATTTCAATATTGTTTCTTCCTTTTGAGTTGTCAAATTCATTTTTCTTGAATTGTACTGGTTTTTATATTCAGTATAATGTTGAGGAGTAGTAGTATGTTTCTGAACTTAAGTGGAACATTTTTCCCATTTTTCATTAATTATAATGCTTACTGTAGAATGTGAGGAGGCAGCATTGATAAAATAAATAATTTCCCTTCAATTTCTTTCTTGAAATTATACTTTTAATTAAAAATGATGTTAGGATCCACACCAGAGCCCAGACCCAGGCCCAAGATCACCTCCAGGGACCCAGGGGAGCTGAGACCCAGGCCCAGGACTGCCCCTGCTGACCTGTGTGAGAGCCTAGGTTCAGAACCTCCCCTGTGCATAGTGGATCCCCAGCCCACATCCATCTTGGGATACTGCAGCCATTACCATAACCTTCCTCATGTGGTAGCCTCCACCTTGGGACAACAGACAGGGCCTGGAGGCAGCTGCCTGCCACAGCACAGCACAGTACTACATCTCCTAACAGGCAGCCTAAAGTCATTGTAAATCAAATCCTTTTAGCCCCATCTCTGAAAGTGGTTGCATTGAACATGGACCACCTCCACTGTTATCTTAATTCAGCTCTGCAATTGCTGCCACCATCTTTAATTTCAGTAGCATCCATATGAGGATACCTGCCATGGACTTGAAGCCTAGCACCAAGGTGAGGTACAGGTAATCTGCAGGGTCATTAAGATTATAGGGTAGAAACTTCAATACCTCAGATCTGCACTACAAGAATGGAAGATACATAACATAAAAAAAGTGAAGAATGTGCCCAAAAAACCCAAGATACTATAATAATAATATTCATTGACTGTGAACTGATGAAATGTCAGAGAAGAATTCAGAATATGTAATTAAAATGATCTATGAATTAAAGAATGAATTAAGTGAGCAAACATAGGTAGCAAAATATTACTTCAAGGAAGAGATAGATATTGTGAAAAAACAAACAAATTCTTGAAGTGATGGAAACAACAAAGCAAATAAAAAACCTCAATAGAAAGTGTCACCAACAGACTAGATTACTTGAAAGACAGAACCTCAGATAATGAACATAAAATATACAATCTTGAAAATAAAGTTGACCACACAGTGAAGATGATAGGAAACCATGAAATAGAACATCCAAAAATTATCAGATATCATCAAAAGATGAAATCTAAGATTTATCAGGATAGAAGAAAGCACAGAGTTTTAAACCAAAGGCATGCACAATCTTTTCAAGGAAATAGCAGAAAATTTTCCAAACATGAAGAATAAATTGGAAAATCAAATACAAGAGGCTTACAGGACACCAAATGTACAAAATTACAACAGATCTACACAAAGACACATTATAATGAAAATGTCTAACATACAGAATAAGGATAGAATTTTAAGGGCCACAAGAGAGAGGAATCAGACTAATTATAGGGGGAGACCAATTCAAATATCAGCAGATTTTTTATGCCAAACACTCAAAGCCTGAACATCCTGGAAAAACATATACCAAGCTTTGAGAGAAAATGGAGGCCAACCAAGAATATTATATCCAGCAGAATAAGGCTTCCAGTTTGATGACAAAATAAAAACCTTTCATGATAAACAAAAGTTAAAAGAATTTAAAGCAAGAAAGCCTGCACTACAGAATATTCTCAGCAAAATTGTCCATGAGGAAGAAATAATAGTCAACAATGAAAATATGCGAAGACAGGAACTACAATAAAGGAAAGGCCAATCAAAGGAAAAACCAAGTTAAGTTAAAAACCAAAAATAAACCAAAGTGACCAGAAACACAAGTCATGTCTGAACAATAATCCTGAATATCAATGGCCTAAACTCATCAGCTAAAATACATAAACTGACAGATTGGATTTTTAAAAAAGACCCAACAATACACTGCCTTCAAGAGACTCATCTCACAGGAAAAGACATTCACAGACTAAAAGTGAAAGGGTGGGAAAAAATTTATCACTCACATGGACCACATAAACAAGCAAGGGTTTCCATCCTCATATCAGATAAAGTTAGGGAAAAGAGATAAAGTAGGACATTTCATACTGCTTAACGAAATCATATATCAACAAGACACAACAATCCTAAATATCTATGCACCAAACAATAGGGCATTTATGTATATCAAACAAACCCTTCTCAACTACAAGAATCAAAAAGACCACAACACAAAAATACTGGGTGACACAGTATTTAACATATCTCTATCATCACTGGGTAGATGTTTCAAACAAAAACTAAACAAAAAAAAAACCATAGAATTCAATAAAACAATCAATAATTACACTTAACAGACATATATATAATATCCTATCCATCAAGATGTGAATACACTTTTTTCTCAGCAGCGCTTCTCCAATATAGAGCATATGTTATGCCACAGATATGGTCTTAGCAAATACAAAAAGAAATAGAGATACTACCCTGCATTCTATCTGACCATAATAGAATGAAATTAGGAATAAATGATAAAATAAAAAATAGAAATTACTCCAACACTTGGAGACTAAATAATACACTAATGAATGGTGCATGGAGAACAGAAGACATCAGGAAGGAGATTAAATTTTTTTTTAGAGATAAATGAGAACTCTGAGACAACATATCAAAATCTCTGGGACATTATGAAGGCAGTATTAAAAGGAAAGTTCATTGTATTAATCTCTTTTATTTTTTAAAATTTCAACAAATAAATGACCTGACACCACATCTCAAAACCCTGCAAAAGAGGAAAAAACCAACACTAGAAGGAGTATAAGACAAGAAATAATTAAAATCAGGGCTCAAATCAATAAAAATGAAATGAAAGAAACAACTGAAAAAAAAAAACCGACAAAACAAAAAGCTGGTTCTTTGAAAAAATAAATAAAATTGATAAGGAGAGAGGAAACCCAAATTACTAAAATCTATGTTGCAAAAGGAAATATCATGGCAGACATTATTAAAATAAAGAGGATAATTGGAAACTATTTAGAAAATTTATACTCCAGTAAAATGGAAAACTCTAAAGTCATTCAGAAATTTCTAGAGGCATATGCCCCAACCAACTGAACCAGGAGGACATACACAACTTAAACAGATTAATTTCAAGCAAGAAAATAGAAGATACCAGCAAAAGCCTACCAACCAAGAAAAGCCCTGGACCAAATGGATTCTCAGCTAAGTTCTACAAGACCTACAAAGAAGAATTAATACCAATTCTCAAATTATTCCATGAAATAGAAAAGAAGAAAACCCTTCCATACTCATTCTATATCGCTTGACTCACCAAAACCAAAACCAGTCAGAGACACATCAAAAAAAGAAAATTTCAGACCAATATCCCTGATGTACATTCATGCAAAAATTCTCAATATAATTCTGGCAAATTGCATACAAAAACATATTAAAATATAGTGCACCATGATCAAGTGGGGTTCATTCCAGGGATGCAAGCTTGGTTCAACATACAGAAATCAATTAACGTAATCCATCACATCAAAAGACTTAAGGAAAAGAATCATATGATTTTATAAGTTGATTCAGAGAAAGCATTTGACAAAATACAGCACCCATTAATGTTCAAAACACCAGAAAAACTAGGGATAGTAGGAACATATCTCAACATTTTAAAAGCTATCTATGCTAAACCCAAGGCCAACATCATTCTAAATGGAGAAAAATTGAAAGCATTCCCTCTTAAAAGGAGAACAAGACAGAGATGCCCCCTTTCACTGCTTCTATTCAACATTGTCCTTGAAACTCTGGCCAGAGCAATTAGATAGATAAAAGAAATTCAAGGGATGTGAATAGGAAAAGAAGAACTCAAGCTAACATTATTTGCCACTTACATGATTTGATACTTAGAGGATCCAAAAAATTCTACCAAAATCTTCTAGATTTAATAAATAAATTCAGCAAAGTAGCAGGATATAAAGTCAATACTCATAAATCAAATGCATTTCTATGCCTCAGTGATAAACCCTTCGAAAGAGAAATTGGGAAAACTACTTCATTCACAATAGCCTCAAAATAATAAAACAAAATACTTGGGAATTAATTTAACAATAGAGGTGAAAAGCCTCTACAATGAAAACTACATTCTAAAGAAAGAAATTGAAGATCTTAGAAGATGGAAAGATCTCCCATGCTCTTTGATAGGCAGAATCAGTATTGTCCAAGCCAGGTACAGTGGCACATGCCAGTAATCCCAGCACTTTGGGAGACTGAGACAGGAGAATCATGAGTTCAAAACCAGCCTCAGCAATGGTGAGGCACTAAGCAACTCAGTGAGACCACTGTCTCTACATAAAACACCAAAAAGAAAGAAAGAAAGAAAAATAGGGCTGGGGATGTGGCTCAGTTGTTGAGTACCCCTGAGTTCAATCCCCGGTACCAGAAAAAAAATGTCAAAATGGCCATACTACTCAATGCACGATACAGATTCAAAGTAATTCCAATTAAAATCCAAACATCATTCCTTATAGAAATAGAAAAGGCAGCTGGGTGCAGTGGTGCATGCCTGTAATCCCAGCACATTGAGAGACTGAGACAGGAGAATTTTGAGTTCAAAGCCAGCCTCAGCAACGGCGAGGTGCTAAGCAACTCAGTGAGACCCTGTCTCTGCATAAATCACAAAATTGGGCTGGGGATGTGCCTCAGTGGTCGAACGCCCCTGAGTTCAACCTCCCATACCCCCCCCCAAAAAAGAAAAAAAGAAAATAGAAATAAAAAAAGCAATCATGAAATTCATTTGGAAAAATAAGAGACCCAGAATAGCCAAAGCAATTCTTAGCAAGAAGAAGCAGGAGGTATCCCAATACCAGGTCTTAAACTATACTACAAAGCTCTAGTAACAAAAATGATATTTGTATCGGCATAAAAATAGACATGTAGACCAATGGTACAGAATAGAAGACACAAAGACAGACCCACATAAATACAGTTATCTTGTATTAGAAAAAGGCACCAAAAATATACGTTGGAGAAAAGATGGCCTCTTCAACAAATGGTGCTGGGAACACTAAATCTCTATCTCTCACCATGCACAAAACTTAACTCAAAGTGAATCAAGGATCTAAGAATTAGACCAGAGACCCTATGCCTAATAGAGGAAAAAGTAGTGCCCAACCAGCATCACATTGGTTTAGGCCCTGACTTCCTTAACAAGACTCATAAAGCATAAGAAATAAAATCAACAATCAATAAATGAGATGGATTTAAACTAAAAAGCTTCTTCTCCGCAAAAGAAACAATCAATGAGGTGAAGAGAGAGCCTACATTTGGGGAGCAAATTTTTGCCACACACACATCAGATACAGCACTGATCTCTAGAATATATGAAGAACTCAAAAAACTTAACACCAGCCGGGCGCGGTGTTGCAAGCCTGTAATCCCTGCACTTTGGGAGGCTGAGGCAGGAGAATTGCGAGTTCAAAGCCAGCCTCAGCAATGGTGAGGCACTAAGCAACTCAGTGAGACCCCGTCTCTACATAAAAACACAAAATAGGACTGGGGATGTGGCTCAGTGGTCGAGTGCCCCTGAGTTCAAGCTCCAGTACCAAAACAAACAAACAAAACAAACTTAACACCAAATAAACAAACAATCCAATCAATAAATGAGCTAAGGAACTGAACAGTTACTTCTCAGCAGAAGATATACAATTGATCAACAGATATATGAAAAAATGTTCAACATCTCTAGCAATTAGAGAAATGCAAATCAAAACTAGGATTTCATCTTATGACAGAATGGCAGTTATCAAGAATACAAACAATGGGCTGAGGGGTTGCTTAGAAGTACAGCAATCGCCTAGCACAGGTGAGGCACTGGACTTGATCCTCAGCACCACATAAAAATAATAAATAAATAAAAATAAACCATCATGTCTGCCTGCAACTAAAAAATATTTTTTAAAAAAGAATACAAACAACAATAAGTGTTGGTGAGGATGTGGTGAAAAGGCACACCATATATTGCTGGTAGGACTGCAAATTTGTACAACCAATCTGGAAAGCAGTATAGAGATTCCTTAGAAAATTTGGAATGGAACCACCATTTGACTCAGCTATCCCACTCCTCAGTATATACCCAAAAGACTTAAAAATAGCATATTACTGTGATGTAGCCACTTCAATGTGTATAGAAGCTCAATTCACAAGAGCTAAACTGTAGGAGCCATCTAGATGCCCTTCAATAGATAAATGGATAAAGAAACAGGTACATATACACAATGGAATATTACTCAGGAATAAAAGAGAATAAAATTATGGCATTTGCAGGTAAACGGATGGAGTTACAGAATATCGTGCTAAGCAAAGTAAGTCAATCCCAAAAAACCAAAGGCTGAATGTTCTCTCTGATAAGTGGATGCTTATCCATAATGAGGGAGGGGGCATGGGAAGAGTCAGGGAACTTTGATCAAAAGTAGGGAGGGGAGGGGAGGAGTTATGGGGGCAGGAAAGATGGTGGAATGAGATGGACATCATTGTCCTAGGTACATGTATGACTGCACATATGGTGCCAATTTACATCATGTACAACCAAAGAAATGAAAAGTTGTGCTCCATTTGCGTACAATGAATCAAAATGCATTCTGCTGTCATGTATACTTAATTAAATCACTTTTTAAATAATCAAACATAAATAAATAAATATGTTAAATTGTGTTGAACATTTTTCCACTCCCACTGTGTTCTTAGCATATGAGATTATCTTTTATAATTCTTAAATTAAATGTAGATTGTTCCTTTTCATATTTCCTTATTTTTCTCAAAATCACTTATTTTTAAACATTTCTCATATATTTTTATTCTTTTCTAATATTTCTAATACATGTAGTATCAGCAATTCTGAATTTATAGTATGATGCTTTTACTGACTTTCATATACTATACTTTGTTTTATACTTTGCTTTTTCTGATTTTGGAGTTTGAATTCATAATTCTCACACTTTACCTCTGTGAATCCTTTGAAGTCTGGGTTTTAAGTGAGCTTCTTCAGGAAAGATTTTCATTTTCTTTGTGAATCTACCATCATGACCCACCAGCTAAAAACTCTTTAAATAGTTGTCTAGCAGTTTTTCAAGTTAGTTGTTAGTTGGAATTTAGTCTGTAGATGTAGGTAAGGGCTATCTATGGGCTAGAACATTTAAAGGTGAATTTATTGTTCTTTCCCTGTTCTCAATCCCAAAGTTAAATTGAATATTTTTCCACACATTATTATGGATGTGAGGAGGGAGTGAGGCAGACTTGCTTCTAGTATATTATCATTTTTTAATGTTTTTTTTTTAGTTGTAGATGGGCACAATATCTTTATTTTATTTATTTTTATGTGGTGCTGAGGATCAAACCCAGTGCCTTACACGTGCTAGGTAAGTGCTTTACCACTGATCTACAGCCCCAGGCCACTTCTAGTATCTTATTTTGAAGGTATAGTTCTTTAGAACTCCAGCTCTGTGTTAGCTCTATGTCAAGTCAACTTGGCTGACTCCTGTGCTTTGCCTATTCTATGGGTCTTGAGAGAATCTCAAAACCAATCTCTAAGTTCTCATGTTTGTCAAGTTGTCAAGTTGAAAGCCATCTTTCAACATATTTTTTCATTGTGTTCCAGTTTACATGTATTTTCTTGGCTTCTAAGTATTTCCTATTAAATTTCAATCATCAAATGCAGTGTAAGTATTTAAAATTTTATTCATCATTTTCTTTGTTTATTTTAACTGAAAGGGTTGTTCAGTTTACTTAGTCTGTTAAGATGCCAGAAGCAATAACTTAAACGTTATGATTTCTGACCTCTCTTTCAACTTTGTGGTTGGTGCTATGTTCACTATATTAAAGATTTGTTGTTGGTAAGTGCTACATTTCTAAAAAGAAATAATTTGTGAGATCAAGCAATATAATTGTCCACTCATGAGGGATTTTTTGGCCACATGTTCCCATAGCTTATGCATTAGTGTCCTTGCCATAGGCTGTTACAGATAAGGGATTTTTAGTTAAGTGATAAATTCAGTTTAACTAAAGTCTCATTTCATAATCATTTCCTATAATGCACTAACAATCTCTTGACAATTGCTGAAATTCTTTTCTTTAATAAGAGATAGCCTTCTGAAATAATGTCAAAATCATATAGTACAAGGTACATCAACCTTTAAACTACAGGTCTTTTTGAGAAATTAAACATTTCTTTTTATATTAAATATATATTCTCTTCCAGACAAGTTTTTTATTATATATATGTATTAAATCATACTCATGCTTGTCTGTAATTACCATTCTTGCAATGATAAAAGTACAAACCTGACAGAGTTATGATTTCATGAATATATTTCAACGTTTTTACAAATCATACAGAAATACAAGACTACTAAAGGTATTTTATGAAATTGAATGTTACAAATTCTGAATTGTCATAGTATTTAAACAAATCATAGATGGATGCATATTTATTTTTCCTTCTAAATTATTAGCCTAACAATGAAAGAAACAAACTCTGATTTAACTACCCCAAATATCTAGAATTTAGCTCTGTGCTTGACATATAGCAAACACAGTTAATCATAAAGAATTTTTATTTTGTTGATAAAAATGAGATAATTTTAATGAGATGTTTGTGATATATCTTAGGTCATAGAAATGCTCATTTTTAAGGGATATTAATTGAGATTAAGGATTTTTCATGTCTTTTGTTCTCTTTTTCTCCTATATTTTATATCTGCTTAAGGATGCTTATAAAAATTTTTAAATAGTTGGCTTTTGGGGGGATATGAACAATGTTGATATGATTTCCCAGGGTTAATATGAGAGTTTGAATGGGTAATGTCAATTTTTACCCAGATGTAAGACCCTCTGAGCTTTGATATTAAATGAAGAATAGATTTTCATTTCTAGATGGTAGTGATACTGTGATCAATTTTAAGCCTAGAAAATTCATACCAGCAGATATGTAGGCAAAATATGAAAATTGTAAAATTTACAAATATGTCAAAATTTACTTCTGTGAAATTCATTTAATTTACATATCAAAGTAGGATTATGCAAGGTCATACCTCTGTACATAATCATACTTGGCTTGATTTTCAAAGGCATAACCCATAATTTCATCCTTCTTTTTTTTAATATCAAATATGATTTGCTTTGGATAGTGTTAATTTGGGGCCACTTTCTCTAACTTCCAAAGTGACAACTAGATGGCCCAAAAAATAATTCATGAGAGTATGCTAATATTTTTATGAAGGAGGAATTATTATAGCCAAGCTTAAAGTATGATGCTATATGAATTGATGGATGGATGGATTTAATTTCCCTGTTGGGGACTTGCTTAGCTTCACACATGGTAAGCAAGCTCTCCACCACTGAGCTGCATCCCTATCCCAGAGAATTATTTACATTTAATGAAATAAACTCTTTCATTTGTTATTTTACCAGAAATAGTAAGTATATTATTGAGAGTCTCATGCTAGATTTTAATGAAGGCAACACCCAGAAGACTTCAATGAAAACTTTCAACATGTCTATTGTAAGTTTCCATCAGACTTTTGAGTACTTAAAGTATGTTTAAGTGAGTACTTAAACAGCTAGTTTAAGTACTGAAACAGCTAGTTTTTACATTGCTTATTTATCTTCAACTTCCTTAAATGTCTACTCTCAAGAATGGTACTATGATTAATAATAAATGCTTAGTGAATGGTTAACAAATACCAAATGATTGAGAATTGCATTCATTTCAAAATTAATATTCTACTTGGGGAAAAGAGAAATCTAATTTATTTTTTCCATTACAAATACTTCCTCACTAAGAAGGCATATTTTATATATTTATTCCAAAATTTATGAATTATTAAGTAACATTCTAATCACATTTTTATAACTAGAAACATAGTTCTTAATTATTTTTCCCATTTCCTATAGCTGTACATTAAAGGTAAGAAATAAAAGCAAATGATATATACAAGGATAAATACTAAATATTCCTGAAAAGATAACATTTTGTTGTCAACTTAGGTTGTAAAGCAAGAGGATGGAAATTAAAATACACTCACAAGAGGTAATCTTTTGAGACTTGTATGGAAGTGCATATTACTCATAAGGTGTGCACACATTATCTGTGAGAACTATCGTGTGGTTGTAGATCCAGGAATCTTACTCTTGCTATCAAATTCCCTTTAGGCAGTGAATCCAGAGAGTATGAACTGAAAAACCTACAGATAAGGGATTTTTGAGTGCTTATAAATAATTCATCTATCCCTTATGGCATTTAAATGACTATAAAATTTTTACTGATCTATGGGCATATCTTGCTTTTTCTCTTCATGTCAGTTTCTTGGTTTCTACTTGGTTTCCTTTTCCAACTTTTACATTTTCAAAATAAGAGCATAATAAATTATTATTTTAATATACTGTTTTCAAAAACCATCACTTGGCAACAAACCATTTAGAACTTTATAATGTTTAAGAGAACATAAGAACAGAAATCACCATAGCATGATTAGATTGTAAACTGTATTTTGTACACATTTCACAACCTATGCAGAATTCACACATTAGCAAAACCTGACACTATTTAATAATAAATTCTTAGTGCACACTCTCTCTCTCTCTCTCTTACCTTCTATTTGGCTTCCATGACAAAGCAGACATGAAAAGAAAGAAATGACATTGCAAATTTGGGAAAACAAGTAAAACAGGGGATAGAAAATTTATAGCAAAAATTGAACTACTTCACCCTTCATAGTAATAACATTTACCATTGGTCAAAACAAAACACTTTGTAACTTCTCATCATCAAGAAGTGAGACCTCAACTGTACTCTAGAGTGTTTCTAAGCTGTCTCAAAGAGGTAGAACAATTCTAACAGCATTTATCATCAATTTATTTATCAACATTTATCATGATTAAAAATGCATAGGAAATAAAGATTCAGTTAAATTTCTTCCACATTTTACAGATATGGTTAATATAAGGGTGAGAGGCATATTCAGCATGACAGAGTCAATATATGGATAAATTAATTTAAAAGTTATATATTTATTATGGTATTAATATGTATCTAGCATTGAGATATATTCTGAATATACAAAACTAAATTAATAAAGACTCTTGCCTTCAGTCTAATGAATCATACAAAAGGTTTAGTATTATTGTCTTAACCTGTTTCCTTCCACTATAACAAAATTATCAGGGCTGGCTAATTTATAAACAAAAAAGGTTTAGTTTGACTCACAGTTCTAGGGGTCCAAGGTCATGGTGTCTTCATCTACTCACCTTTTGGCAGTGGCCTCAAAGTGGAAGGACAAGTGTACAACTACAAAAATCAATCACCTGGTAAGAATGAAAGCAATAGATATGTGTATAAGAGGCAAGGTACTAAGCTCACTTTATAAAAAGTGGTCTTGTACTAACTTCATTGATCCCTTCATGAGGGTTAAGCTTCCATGACCTAATTACCCCTTTAAGGTTCCACTACCTCTCAACATCTATTTACATTGTAGAATAAATCACAACATGTGCTTTGGTAGGGACAAAGTACATAAAAATCATAGCAAGTATCAACTAATTATCATAAAATAATGAGAATAATGTGAAAATGCTATAGGAGCACAGACAAGGAGAGAAGAACTGTCTGGTGTTACTCAGAACATCTGAGGAATTCTTATACTGAGAAAGTAGTAACACTCTAAAAAGTCTTGGAAGACAAGTAGGAAAATGGGTTGGAAAGATAGGTAGGGACAAGAACACTCCAAGAAGAAATAATGATGAAGCAAAACTAAGATTTTGATGGTGCATATTTTGATTTGAGAAAAATGAATCATTTTGTGAGACCGGCTGACAAGAAAAGAGAACATGATAATTCCAGGCTATAAAGGATCTGGCTAACGAGTTTGGCTTTTATCCTCCAGATGGCAAGGAGAAAGCAAAGATTTTAAACAAAAGGAAGTGTATGATAAATTATTTAACAATAGGAAAGATAAAATAGAAAATGGATATTTTAAATTTTTATTTTAATTTTTAATTTATGAATACTAATTATCCATATTTATGGGTGGAATAATAGGTACCAAAATATATTTAGAAGGAATAATTTCTATGTTCTACAATGGGTAGGGTGATTATAGTTCACAACACTTTTTAAGAAAATAGATATTCTGATGAAAGAAATGTCACTAAGAATGTTTTTTAAAAGGGATCCTCAAAGGGGAATAAGCATACTTTAGGGAACCTTAAATGATCCATGAGAATATAG
This sequence comes from Geosciurus inauris, assembly GCA_004024805.1. Taxonomy (NCBI): domain Eukaryota; kingdom Metazoa; phylum Chordata; class Mammalia; order Rodentia; family Sciuridae; genus Geosciurus; species Geosciurus inauris. The sequence goes on along the minus strand of PVHX01027804.1, from coordinate 6,640 downwards.
GAAGCAAATATTAGAACTTTTATTTTATTTTTGTTTTTTTTGCTTTATTTAGGCTTACATGTTAACAGTGTAAATTGTTTCATTGTACATAGATAGAGGATAACATATCAATTCTCTAGTTGTAAGTTGTATAGAATCACAACATATATGCAGTCATACATAAAGTCAGGGTTATTATGACCATCATATTCCACCACCCTTGCTACCCCCATGCTCCTTCCCCCCTTACACCCCTGTGAACAGAGATCCACCATTGTTCCCATGTCCTTCCCCACATTATGGATCAGCATCCACTTATCAACGAGTACATTCAGCATTTGGTTTTCTGAGATTGGCTTACTTCACTTAGCATGATATTATTTTAAAATAAGAAACTTTTACTTTTATATTTAATATATAGATTAAAAACATTTAATCATGTATATATTTAAATATGCATTCAATGGATTTTATACTCAAACATTTTCCTTTGTTTAATAGAGCTGTGCCCTTTTAGAGCTACCTTGCATTCTCTGTCTTGAACATAGCCCTGGGAGGATGATTTACATGGTATATTCCAATCAGGTTTCCATCCTCTTTGGCTTTCAGTTGGAATCAGCTAATGGAGAACAATGATAAAAGATTGAAGTGTGAAAAGAGAATTTGAAGAGTATATATCCTGGCTTCCTTCTACTAATATGAGAGTTTTGTAGTGTCTCATCCCTTCCAGTATGATAATAACATTTTTGGGTGGGGCTGGGAAAAAAAGAAGAGAATAGAAGAGAGGAGAAGAGAGAAGGGGAAAAGAAGGTAAAAGAAGAAACACATTGAGATGGAAGATAGGTGAAATTTGTGTTACTGCTCATTTTGGTAGCCAATTGGTTATGTGAGACATAGATGTGAACAAATAATTGAATTTTACACAATAATAGTAACTTTAACACACCTCTCTCACCACTGGGCAGATCCTCCAAATGAAAACTAAATAAAGAAGCTATAGAACTAAAAATGCAATTAGTAATTTAGACTTAACAGGCATATATAGACTCTTTCATCCATCAGTGCCTGAATACACTTTCCTCTCAGCAGTACATGGATCCTTCCCTAAAATAGACCATATCTTAGGCCATAAAGAAACTCTTAGTGAATACAAGAAATAGTGATAATATCTTGCATCCTATCAGATCATAATAGAATTAAATTAGAAATCAATGATAAAACAAAAAAATTAGAAGCTACTCTAACATCTGGGGACTAAATAATACAGTATTGAATGACCAATGGAGAGCAGAAGAAATCAGATAAAATAAATAAATAATTAGAGGGAAATGGGAATAGTGACAAAACATATCAAAAATCTCTGGGACACTATGACAGCAGTTCTAAGAGCAATGTACTTTGCAATGAACTCATTCATTAAAAGGATAGAAAGTCACCAAATAAATAACCTAATATTAAAACTCAAAGCCCTAGAAAAGGAAGAACAAATAAATATCAAAAGCAGAAGATGAGAAATAATTAAAATCAGAGCTGAAATTAATAAAATTGAAACAAAATATTCAAAAAATCAATAAAACAAAGAGTTGGCTCTTTGAAAAAATAAATAAAATTGATAAATCCTTAGTCAAACTAATGAAGACAGAGAGAAAACTCAAATTACTAAAATCCATGATAAAAACATGAAATATCACAATGAAAACTACTGATATATGGATGATAATCAGAAAATATTTTCAAAATTTATACTCTAATAGAAAATGTTGAAGACATTGATAAATTTCTATAGACATACGACCTATCCAAACAAAATCAAGAAGACACTGAAAATTTAAACAGATTAATTTCAAGCAATGAAATTGAAGAGGCTATCAAAAGCCTACTAAAAAAAAAAACCCCAAGACCAGATGGATTCTCAGCTGAGTTCTACTACACCTTCAAAGAAGAACTAACACCAATTCTCCTCAAATTATTCCATGAAACAGAAAAGAATTAAACTCTTCCAAGCTCATTCTATGAAGGTACCGTCACCCTGATGCCAAAATCAGACAAAGACATATCAAGAAAAGAAAATTTCAGACCAATATCTCTCATGAACATAGATGCAAAAAATCCTTAATAAAATACTGGCAAATTTCATACAAAAACATATTACAAAGATATTACACCATGATCAAGTGGGGTTCATCCCAGGGCTGCAAGGTTGGTTCAACACACAGAAATCAATAAATGCAATACATCACATCAATAGACTTAAACACAAGAATCATATGATCATATAAATAGATGAAGAAAAATTATTTTATGAAATACAGCATCCATTCATATTCAAAACACTACAAAAAGTAAGGATAGTAGAAATATACCTCAACATTGTAAAAGCTTTGTATGCTAAACCCAAAGCCAACATAATTATAAATGGAGAAAAATTGAAAGCATTCCCTTCAAAAACTGCAACAAGATAGGAAGGCCCTCTTTCACCACTTTTATTCAACAGAGTCTTTCAAACTCTAGTGAGATCAATTAGGAAAGAAAAAGAAATTAAAGGGATATGAATAGGAAATAAGAACTCAAACTATCACTAATTACCAATGACATGATTCTATATTTAGAAGACCCCAAGATTTCTATCAGAAAATTTCCTTAACTCAAAAATGAATTCAGGGCTGGGGCTGTAGCTCAGTGGTAGAGCGCTTGCCCAGCATGTGTGAGGCAGTGGGTTCGATCCTCAGCACCACATATAAATAATGAATGAATAAAATAAAGATCCATCAACAAATAAAAAAAATTTTAAAAATGAATTCAGCAAAATAGCAGGATATAAAATTAACACCCATAAATCAACTGTGTTCATAAACATCCATAATGAATCAACTGAAAGAGAAATTAGGAAAACTATTCTGTTCACAATAGCCTGAAAAAAAGAAAATATTTGGGAATCAATCTAACAAAAGAGTTGAAAGACCTCTGCAATGAAAACTACAGAACACTAAATAAAGAAATTAAAGAAGATCTTAGAAGATAAAAATATCTCATATGTTGTTTAATATGAAGCAGGAGAAATCACAATACCAGATCTTAAATTATACTAGAGAGCCATAGTAACAAAAATGGCATGGTATTCACACCAAAAAAGACATTAAGACCAATGGTACAGAATAGAAGAAACAGAAACAAACCCAAATAAATACAGTTATCTCCTACTAGACAAACATCTCAAAAACATACATTAGATAAAAGATAGCCCCTTCAACAAATGATGCTGGGAAAACTGGAAATCCATATGTAGCAAAATGAAATTAAACCCCTATCTCTCACCCTGCACAAAACTCAACTCAAAGTGGATCAAAGACCTAGGCATTAGACCAGAGTCCCCATGCCTACTAGAAGAAAAAGAAGGCCCAAATCTCCATCATGTTGGCTTAGGAAATGAATTTCTTAGCAAGACTCCTAGAGCATAATAAGTTAAGTCAAGAATCAATAAATAGGATTGTATCAAACTAAAAACTTCTTCACAACAAAGGAAACAATGAAGAACAGGAAGATACAGACACAGTGATTCACGCCTGTAATCCCAGCACTTTGGGAGGCTGAGACAGAAGAATCACGAGTTCAAAGCCAGTCTCAGAAACAGTGAGGTGCTAAGCAACTCAGTGAGACTCTGTATCTAAATAAAACACAAAATAGGGCTGGGGAGATGGCTCAGTGTTTGAATAACCCTGAGTTCAATCCCCGGTACCAAAAAAAATAACATAAAGAGAGTGCCTATAGGGCTGGGGTTATGGCGCAGTGGTAGCGTGCTCACCTAGCATGCGGGAGGCACTGGGTTCGATCCTCAGCACCACATAAAAATAAAATAAAGCTATTGTGTCCACCTACAACTAAAAAATAAATATTTAAAAAAAAAGAGAGTGCCTATAGAATGGGAGAAATCTTTGCCACCTGCACCTCAGATAAAGCATTAATCTGCAGGATATATAAATAACTCAAATACTTAGTACCAAAAAAAACTAAAATCAAACAACCCAATCAATAAATGTGCAAATGAACTGAACAGACAATTCTCTAAAGAAGAAATGCAATTGGTCAACAAACATATGAAAAAATGTTCAACATCTCTAGCAATTAGAGAAATGCAAATTAAAACTACACTGAGATTCCATCTCACTCCAGTCAGAATTGTAATTATTAAGAATACAAGTAACAATAAATATTGGCATGAATGTGAAGAAAACGGTTCACTCATACGTTGCTGGTGGGACTGCAAATGGCTGCAACCAGTTGTGCAAAGCAGTATGGAGATTCCTTAGAAAATTTGGAATGGAGCTATGAATTGAACCAGTTATCACACTCCTTGGCATATACTCAAAAGACTTAATATCATCATATTACAGTGACACAGCCACAACAGTGTTTATAACAACTCAATTCACAATAGCTAACCTATGAAACTAACATAAGTACCCTTGACAGATGAATGGATAAAGAAAATGTGGTGTATATATATACACAATGGAATATTACTCAGCCATAAAGAATATAATTAAGGCATTTATCAGTAAATGGATGGAATGGGAGACTATAATGGTGAGGGGGAATATCAGTTCATTGAATTAGATGAACAGTAATAAAGGGAAAGGAGTGGGAATGGGACTAGAACGACAGGAGAATGAATCAGACATAACTTTCCTTTGTTCATATATACACGAACAGTGTAAATCCATATCATACAGAATCACAAGAATGAGAGATTATACTCTATGTATAATATGTCAAAATATTTTCTACTGTCACGTATAACTAAAAAGAAAAAATCATGAATTAAAAAACAAATATGACAATGAATCTCATTTTTATACATAATTATAATGCATTGATTGAAATAGTAACCATAATAAGAATAGAAGAGAGACCAATAGAGTAGAATAAGAGTAGGAGAGGAAAGACGGAAGGGAAAGGGAAATAATGCTGATGGGTGAAATATCCTGTATATGTCTGTTAATTCTAAATCATTGATTGTATTATTGAGTTCTATGGTTTCTTTGTTTAGTTTTTGTTTGGAATATCTATCCAGTGGTGAGAGAGGTGTGTTAAAGTCACCCACTGTTATTGTGTTGTTGTTTATGTGATTCTCAAAATTGAGAAGGGTTTGTTTGATATATGTGGATGCTCCAATGTTCAGGGAATATATATTTATTTGTTATGTCTTGTTATGATTGTTATGTCTTGTTGGTGTATGGTTGCCTTAAACAGTATGAAATGACCATCTTTATCCCTTCTGACTAGCTTTGGTTTTAAGTCCACTTTAACTGATATGAAGATAGAAACCCCTGCTTGTTTATGTGGTCCATGTGCATGGTGTTTTTTCCCATCCTTTCACCTTCATTCTGTGGATGTCTTTTTCTGAGATGAGTCTTTGAAGGCAGCATATTGCTGGGTCGTTTTTAAAATCCAATCTGCCAGTCTATGTATTTTGATTGATGAGTTTAGGCCACTAATATTCAGGGTTATTATTGAAATATGGTCTGTACTCCTGGTCATTTTGGTTTATTTTTGGTTTTTAACTTAATTTCTTCTTTGATTGTCTTTTCTTTTAGGGTAACTTCTCCCTTTGCCAATTTTCATTGCTGTTTTTCATTTCTTCCTCATGGAATATTTTGCCGAGAATGTTCTTTTGTTTATCATGGAAGGTTTTTATTTCATCATCAAATCTGAAGCTTAATTTTGCTGGATATAAGAATCTTAGTTGGTATCCATTTTCTTTCAGAGCTTGGTATATGTTGTTTCAGGATGGTTTTGAGGGTTTGAGAAATCTGCTGAAATCTGAATTGTTTTCCCCTTGTATGTAATCTGAACCTTCTCTCTTCTAGCTTTTAAAATTCTACCCTTACTGTGAATGTTAGGTATTTTCTATATAATGTGCCTTGGTGTGGATATCTTGTAATTTTGTACATTTGGTATCCTGTAAGCCTCTTGTATTTTGATTTTATTCATTCTTCATGTTTGGGAAATTTTCTGATATCATTTCATTGAAGAGATTGTGCATTCCTTTGGTTTGTATCTCTGCGCCTTCCTCTATCCTGATAATTCTTAGATTTGGTCTTTTCATGTTATCCCATAATTCTTGAATGTTCTGTTCATGGTTTCTTACCATCTTCATTGTGTGGTCAGCTTTAGTTTCAAGATTATATATTTTGTCTTCATTGTGTGAAGTACTGTCTTCCAAGTTATCTAGTCTGTTGTTAATGCTTTCTATGGAATTTTTTATTTGGTTTATTATTTCCTTCATTTCAAGGATTTCTGCTTTATTTGTTTTTTACAGTTTCTATCTCTTTCTTGAAGTAATCTTTTGCTCCCTGTATTTGTTCTCTTGTCTCTTTGTTGGAGTGATCATTTGTTGCCTGTAACTGCTCTCTTATATTATTCTGTGCTTCACAGATCATTTCATTTATGTACATTCTGAACTCCTTCTCTGAAATTTCATCTACTGTGCTCTCAATGGATTCTATTATTATTGCATCTTGGTTTGATCAGGGTATTTTCCTCCCTTGTTTTTTCATGCAGTTCATGTGTCTTCCTCTCCGGCAGTTCCTATTTGAGATATTACAGTTTCTACCCTATAATCGTGTAGTGTCCCAGCAGGTTACCAATACCTCACTTCTGG
>PVHX01027803.1:0-18905 GCA_004024805.1 Geosciurus inauris | reverse complement strand
TCTCAGCCTCCCTGAGTGCTGGGATTACAGGCTTGAGCCACCGCGCCCGGCTTCCTTCTTATTCTTTATCTGTCCCTTTCTTCCTTTTCTGCCATCCCTCTTTCTATACACACATTACATTTCAGGCCAGGGGTGGTGGCGCACGCCTGTAATCCCAGCACTTAGGGAGGCTGAGACAGGAGAATCGTGAGTTCAAAGCCAGCCTCAGCAATAGCGAGGCGCTAAGCAACTCAGTGAGACCCTGTCTCTACATAAAACACAAAATAGGGCTGGGGATGTGGCTCAGTGGTCGAGTGCCCCTGAGTTCAATCCCCAGTACCAAAAAAAAATTACATTTCAGTCTCACCAGTGATATACAAATACATCATCTCCTTAAAAAATTAAAGCAGTACACATGAGATTAAAGCCTTTTCCACCAATCCTTGTCCCCACTCCTTCCTTTCCTAAGAGGAAACTAGATTTATCGTATTGGGGAAGGGGATTTATCATACACAGCGGCCTACATGCGTAGGGCCCAACATCACCAAATTAAAAAAAATTATACACAACACACACACATGCACACACCTACCTATAAAACAGCTAAAGTCATACCTACAAGTGAAAGATAGTTTTCCTCCTAAGATTAAGAATGAGCTGAGGACATCTTTTCCCATTCTTACTCAACCTCATATTGACAGTCCTAGCCAGTGCAATAAGGCAAGAAAAAGAATGAAAAGAACATACAGACTGGAAAAGAAAAAATAAAACTCTCAGTTAGCAAGTGACATTATTGTCTACATAGAAACTTCTAATGACTCCACAAAAAAGATCCTAGAACCATTAAGTGAGTTTAGCAAGGTCACAAGATAAAAGATTAATAGGAACAACCAATGAACAACTGGAAACGGAGGCATACGTATTCCTCTAGAAAATGCAGGATAGAAACGGAGGCATACGTATTCCTCTAGAAAATGCAGGATAGGGCTAGAGAGTCTTGTCAGAATTCTTTTCTTCTTTTTAAAAGAAATTGTCTCATGTTGTATAAATGCCCCCCAACAGTGGGATCTTGCCCTCACGGGTTCTCATGGGGCTTTCTCTGTAACAAATAGTTGTGCTGAATCCACTTCCCCTCTCCCCAGGGATGGACATTTGGCTCTTTCTGGTTTTTTGCAGGAAAAAAAGCTCATCACAAGCTGGGCTGTGGTGAGCACGGTCCCGCTTCCTACTGGCTCTGTTGTGCAGGCTGACCCCAGACCTCGTCCGTGCCTTCATCTGTCCCTGGGGGCCTCTGGGTGCTTGGTCTCTCTCCTTTCTTGCCTCCTCCTCTCTGTTTCTCTCTTATATTTCTCAGTTCTCTTTGAACTTGGCCCTAGCTCTTGATGTGTGCGTGTGTGTGTGTGTGTGTGTGTGTGTGGATTGCTTGTTCCCCGCTCTGTGTGTGTGACCGTAAGGGCCCCATCAGGAAATTGATGTCACAACCAGATTAGAATACTTTTGGAAGACTGCCTCTCACTGGGACTTTTCTCAGGTATTATTCTCCTCCCTGAGGCTGTCCAACCTCTCACCACTGGAACCTGCTCCAGGAGTGGGGGCCTTGGCTCGGCCAGCTGTACGTGGCAGTGTGTGTGTGTATGGCCGGAACTGCGTCTCCACCTGCCTGCCACGTGGTGCCCCAAAGGACCCTCCTCCTCCTCTTTTTAATGTTCTGACTTTTCAATTTACACAGCCTTAAGCTCCTCCTGTTTCCGTCTTGATCAGTCATGCTCTTCCTCACTCTCTTGAGAAGTGTTATTCAATTTCATTCTGAGTTTGTGCGTCATTCCTTCTGTGCGTGTGTGCGCGCGCGCATGCCTGGGCATACGCAACTGCCCCTCAGCTCCTTCTCTGTTTCTCAAACTTGTTAAGTTTTCCACTTTCTCCAGGCCTTACTGTGTGTGTGTGTGTGAGCACACATGTTGGTCACAACTGGGCCACCTCTCTGTCCTTCTCTGTGGCTCCATCCATCCACCTATGGTCCCTCTAGAGTGCCACACTGCTGAGCCAGCTCCTGGCTGTCGGTCCTGTCCCTGCTCCTCCCCTGACTCCTGCTTCACGTGCCTTGCACCTTGGGCCCTGGTGCCTCTGCTGGATCTTTCCCTCCCCTCTCTTCACCGGCTCCCTGGATGAGCCTGCAGGCTCCTCCTCTGCATAGACACTCTGGTGTGACCCGCTGCACCGACCCTACTCCCTCTCTCCCCTTCCTGCTGCCAACTCTCGGCTTCCCCAGGCTGGGTGCCCGCACTCCAACCTGGCGCATCCTCGCCCATCCTGAATGCGTTTCTTGCCCAGTCCTCATTAGCGTCACCGCCACCTGGGCCTTCACAGCCAGAAGCCCGAGTCATCTCTGACTCCACTCTCTCCTGCCACCCACCACCCGTCTGTCTCCCCTTCCTGTCAAGTCTCTCTTTGAGGGGCTGCTCAGTGGCCCCCTCCACATCCCATCCCTCCAACCCTGCCAGAGCCCAGCCACCAGCTTGTCGACTGAGGACCAGCTCCTCAGCTGTCCGTCACCCTCCACCCATCCAGCGAGCCTGCACTTGACACCTGTTGGGCCCTGCGGAGGACATAGGCCCAAGACCCTAGGATCCTGCAGGAGCTCAGAGTAGGGCAGCCTGCCCAGTTGCTGCTATACTGCAAGATGGGCAAGGGGGTCCTTAGGACTTTGGGTTGCTGTGGACCCTCCTCTAGGCTCTGCTCCCTCCTCCTGGTTCCCTGGCATAGATGCTTCCAGCAGCGGCACCTTCCTCCTCCGGCCTCTCTCCCTCCCAGGAGTTCAGAGGCCCCCTCCACCAGGACCCCAGTGTCCATCCACCAGAGTGCTTCTTCAGCTCAAGCCTTGGACCCCACATGCCCACTGTCCCTCCCGGGCTCTGCAGGGCCTTTTCTCCAGCCTCATGGAATCACCAAGCCAGTGCCCCTCTATCTCCTCAGTCCCTCCCTGACCTCAGTCCCGTTCTCCTCTCCTCTTCCCCGCCATGCTGTCCTCTCGGCAGGTGGATGTGCTCAGCTCCTTCCTGTCCTCTCTTTCCTTTGTCCACAGATAAGCTGGGAGGGGGTACAGGGCACTGGTCATTTCTTTCTTTTCCCTCCTGCCACCGAGAGCCCCCTACCAAGCCCCTGGAGGCTCAGACAGGGCTGTCCCTGCTGCCTTTTGACAAAGCTGCCAGCCTATTTCACTCCTTGCTCCCGTGGGACTCACTTGCTGGGGCCGGTGCTGGCATCTGGGCTCCTGCTCCTCCCTCAGCCCCTGGGCCCCTGGGAGGGGGCAGTTGGGAGGGGCAGTGGGGCAACTTCTGGTATCTTCCTCCAGGGCCTGTCATGGCTCCCGTCCTTCCCTGCTCTGCAAACTCCCAGAACTTCCCTCCCCCCGTGAGGCTTGTCCCGGCTCTCCTGACCGTGCCTGGCTCAGGCCTGGCTCGGGCCCCTCTGCTGAGCCCAGAGTCCACATGTAGCCGCGTGAGGGTGCTCACTTTGGAGGTCCTTCCCCTTCTCACTTCTACCAACCCCACACGGTGTGCAGGCAAGAAGCCTGGACTGTGTCCTCCCTGCTGACCCCTTCCCAGGGCACTGTGAGCACTGTGAGCACTCCCCCGGGAGCACCCAGCATGAAACATGCCTTCCTCCCACCCAGACCAGAGTTCCCTGGGCCTGGTTAGGCTTCTCTCAGGGTCTCAGCGCAGAGGGGAAGCTGGACACAGAATGGACGGAGGAGGCAATGGGTCTCTGCTCTTCCTCTATTTTTGGAAATAATGTTTTAGCTTCGCCAGGACTTGCATTTTTCTTTGTGGTGCTGGGGATTGAACCCAGGGCCTCTGCTCTACCCGAGAGCCACAGCCAGCCCTGCCAGGACCTATTGCATTTATGAAAAGACATTCAGGCCTCACATATATGGCTGAGGTCCCTTTTGACCCCAGCTTCCAGCAGGGTAGAACCCAGTAGGCATGACTGGCTGCTTGCACCAATGGGGGCCGAGGGGCCGAGGGTGGAGAAGCCTCCAGAATCCTGCAGAGGGCTGTTGGCAGAGGAGGCGCAGCAGCCTGAGCTCTAGGGGAGCACATTCCTCCTCCCTCAGGTCTCCTGCTGGGCTTGCCCGCCTCCTCCAGCTCAGGGGAAAGCAGAGGCCAGGGCTGGTCCACATAGCTCAGCCTCCTGGGGTGCGGGCAGGCAGCAGGGGTATGTGTGGAGAGCAGAGCTGGACGGGCCAGTGAGACCCTCAGCATCCCCGGGCCTCTCCAGGCCTTTCCCCTCTGTCTGGGCCGCCCACTCCTCCATCCACCTCCAGCCCCACATGGCATCTCCTCCGGGACAGGGCCTGGGAGGACATGCCTCACCTGTTTCCCCGATGGGCTGCCCACCCCTTCCTTGGCTGTTGAGACTCTTCTTTGACGTACCCCCACCTCTTGCTGCCCATTTCTCACCATGCTCCCCTGCTCCCTAGAGGGGCCTTATTGAATTTCACTCTCTTTGTGCATCACTCTGGCTCTGTGTCTGTCTGTCTGTCCTCCTATGTCACCCACTTCTCCAGATCCTCCCCCTCTGCATCCCTCCAGGATCAACACGCCCCAGGCTCAGTTCTCCCACCCTAATTCTCTCCTCCCCAAACTTCCTGGACCACACCATCCACACTAGGGGGTTCCAAGTCCCTCTTCACTCACCTCTGTGTCCACCATGCCCTCCTATGCGTACCCCAGGCCCAGGATCCGGACATCCTGTCATCCCCAGGCATCCCACCAGCACCACATACTCTCCAAGCCCATGTTAGTCAGCTTTTCATCACTGTAACAGATGAGCTGAAACAATCCATGTATAAAGATAAAAGGTCTGTTTGACTTACAGTTTTGGAAGTGTCAGCCCACGGTGGATCAGACCCATTGTTTTTAGGCCTGTGGTGTCATACCATGGCAGAGTGTGTGGCAGAGCATGACCATTCATCTCATGCCTGGGAGGTGAAAGAGAAAGAGAGGGCTGGGTCCCACCGTCCTTTTCAGGGCACAGCCATGATGACCTCAACACCTCCCGCTGGGCCCCACCTCTACAGGCTGTGCCACCTTCTAGTAGTGCCACCCTGGGGAGCAAACTGGGGACCTTTGGGGCACCTGGGTAGACGTCCTTGACCCCAGTGGTCATGCCACCCTCGCCACCCCATCTCCCAGCCCAGAACCCCAGCAGCTCCTCTCGCAGGGCTCCCACCTCTCAGTCTTGTTGACCCTTCCTCCAAACTGTACCCCACCCCTGCCCGGCTCTGTGGGGTCGCCATGGCAACACCATGCTCCCCTCTCCTGGGCCTTTTGGAGGTGAACTTGAACTTGCCCACTGCCTTCTGCTGACCTGTTATTCCCACCTCCCTCCTACCTGCTCTCTCCAGAGCTTGGGAGGGAACACTCGGCTCTGACCTCCCACCCTGCCAACTCTGTGGCCACCTGCTGCTGACCTTGGGCCCATCTGGACACACACAATGGGATCTTTCCTCTCCAGCCCCCCCTCGTCCAGCAGGCGCCCCGCCCGGGAACAGGCCCTGCTGCCGTACTCGCTCCCAGCACAGTGGTGCCTGGCTCTTCTCCCACCTCCCACAGGTCTGTGGTCTGCAGCCTCCCAGTGCCCTGGGCCCCCCACCTCCCTGCCCTGCCTGCCTTCTCTGGGCCAGTTCCATCCCTTGGGGCCTGGGGTCCATCCACACCTTGTCTTCTTGCTGAGCTGGGACCCCCACGTCTACTGGCCTGAGGGGTGACTCCCCTTGGCAGGTCCTCCCTGGGCCTCCTTTCTGGGTCCTCCCCTGATGACCTTTGCCCTGGGCACGCAGGCCCAGCCTTGTCTTTGTGCCTTTGGTGGGGGGCTGTCTGTCTGGGTCTTGGCGAGGAGGCAGGACTGACCAATGTCTGGTCATGGATGGATGGACGGGCAGGTGCAGGTTTCTCTCTTTCCAGAGGGTCTCTTCCTCCTCCACCTCTCTTGTTCCTCCCCCCTTGCCACCTCCCCCGTTTGGGGAATTGACATTTAATTACTCAGGTGACACATGACCGCATCATCCATCATCTTTGTGTGGAAGTGGAGTCCTGGGGCTCTGGGCCTCCCTCCCGCCCGCCCTCCCTCCCTCCCTCCACATGCCTCTCAGCTTCTCGCTTCTCCTGTTCTTTCTGGATGTGGCTGTCACTTCCTTTGTCCCTGTGTGGGCTGTGTGTGTGTTGTCTGTCTCTCACTGTGGGTTTTTGTCAGTCGGGGTCCCAATAGGAGAGCGACGGGGCACTCACATTTGAGGCGTGTCGACTGACCGAGGTGCTATATTGTGAGATGTGAAGTACAGAGTCCTGAGAGACTTTGCAGAAACTCAGAGCTAATAGTAGTGAGGTCGAGGCTACCTCCACTCCCTGAGGGCGAGGGCGGGAGCAAGGGCAGTACCTGCAGGCCCACAGTCACCTCACGGGCTTCCCTGGGAGGAGGTGGGCCAGGGTCCTGTAGCTGGTCTCGTTCTCCTGTCTTGCCTGCCCCCAGCCAGGGCGCTGCACCCACCATGCCCAGGCAGGAGCCAGCAGGCAGGGGAGCCCTGACAGTCATAGTGTGGTCAGTTTCTTGGAGCAGAGTTCGAGAAAGATGGAGAGCAGAACTGGATCAGCAAGCAGAAAGCCTCTAGAACTTTCTCTCCCTGGGTCCTTTCTTGGGTTTCGTTTCCAGTGCCTGGGTGTCTTCATACATCCATCTACTTCCACCCACACACCTGCCAGCCAGCCAGTGGGCACAGAGCCTGTCCCAGGTGCCCTGAGCAGGGTGGGCCACCTGTCAGGTGCTCCTGGAAGCCGGCACCAGGTCTCTGCCTGTCTCCTGTCTCTGCCTGCACGTCCCACGCCCCCTCTGCTTTTCAACTTTCTTATTGATGTAACCCCCCCTTCCCTTCCTGTATCTGACTTTGTCTTGCACATCTCTGCTCCTTCTCTCCAGAGGAGCATTATTGAATTTTGCTCTGAGGCTGTGCGTCATTCCTGAGCCTGTGTGGTGTGTGCGTGTGTGTGTGCGTGCGTGCTGGCTGCTGTTCCCGCATTGCTGTTTTCTGGGGGCTTGTGGAGTTTTTCTCTTAAGCTCTGAAATTCTCTTTGATTTCTCTGATCCCGGCTCCTACCCCGTTTCCCCAGAGGAATCTGTTATCACCAGGATGACCTGCAAAGTGGTCACCCAGGAGTCTGGTTTGAAATCCAGTTTCCTTCTTGCCCCCTGGTTTCCTCTATGCCTCCCTCCCTGCCTCGTCCACCACCCATGTGCAGACACACTCCAGCTCCCAGGTGCCAGGACCCATGTCGTCTCGGTCCTTTTCTGTTGCCGTCCTGCCGTGTGTGAACATGTGGGGGTCTTTTCTTTCCTCTGGGGCACGGTGCAAGTTGCCCTGCCTTCTCTGTCACCCCCCTTGCTGGTTCATGTGTCTATTCTTCTGGAAGTCCAGACACTGCCTTATCGATTCAGTGCCAGCGTCTCTGTCCTGCCTCTCCTCCTCCTCCTCCTTTCTCCCGCCTCACGCTCTGTGCTAGGTTCTCTGCTCACTCCATACATGTTTCCTGGACAGACCCATCCGGGGTTCTTTGTGCTGACGCCAGCCCCCCACAGGCCTTCCTGCAGCCCAGACCCCTCAAGTCTCAGGCCCTGTCCAGCATCTCTGTCTGTCCCATTATTTTTGTGTCCATCAGACACGTCTCCGATCTCATTAGCACTGGGCATTGCAGCCACCCAGGAGCCTCAAGTCATCTCTGACTGTGCTTATCTTTTCCGTCCTCCCATCTATCTACAGAATCCACCCACCCATTTATCCATTTACCTTCCTTCCTCCATCAATCCATCCATCCACCCGTCATCCGTTATCCGTCCATCCTCCTCCCCATCTATCCGTCCATCCAGCACACACTCAACATCTACTGGGTGTTCTACTGAGGACACGGATCCCACAGGTCCCAGCAGAGCTGAGTTTGGGGGAAGCAGTGAGAATAAGTGCATCCTGTGGTTTTTGTTTTTGTTTTGGTACTGGGGACTGAACTCAGGGGCACTCGACCACTGGGCCACATCCCCAGCCCTATTTTGTGTTTTATGTAGAGACAGGGTCTCACTGAGTTGCTTAGTGCCTTGCTTTTTGCTGAGGCTGGCTTTGAACTCGCAATCCTCCTGTCTCAGCCTCCCAAAGTGCTGGGATTACAAGCGTGCGCCACTGCATCTGGGGCATCCTCTGTTTTTAATGCCACTTTGGGCATCACAGTGTGTGATGCTCACAGCCAAGGATGCCCCACACCTCTGAGTCCACTCCAGACCTGATGTTGAAGCATCAGGCATCCAACCAGCCACAAACCCTGCGGTCCCCACCAGCAGTATGGACTCACCAAGTCCTGACGAGCTCCAGGTTTCCCTCGCTTCCCCAAGTTCAGGACTGCAAACAGGTCACTTCCTCCCTGGCCTGCTTCTCACTTCTGATTCTGCCTCCAACGTCCTCCCATCTTTCCCTTTGATCATCTAATGCTCCCTGTCAGTGCAGTTGCCCTGGCAACAGCTGCCCCCTGTCCCCTCTCCCCTGGGACCTCTCAGCGGGAGGTGGAGGGTGGGAGGACCTGCTTCCCTCCCACCTGAGGAGTCGCTTTTCCCCTGACCCTTCCTTCCATCTCCTCACCGTCCTCTCTTTCCCTCGCTGAGCAGCTGGGGAGGGGACTCTTGATTCTGGCCGTGTCCGCCCCCTCCCTCTCCAACCCAACCTACTCTATAGCGGTGGCCAGGGAGGTTGCACCGCATCAGGAGCACCTCTGCTCCGGCCCTGCCATTTTCCCTCCACAGGGGACATCTGTTGCTGGAAGTCTGTCCACTTTTCTTTCCTGACTCGGACTCTGGGGCGACCTCCACACTTCCATCACCTCTCTGTCTGTGCTCCCAGGGGCCCATCCCCTTCCAGCAGCCTGCTATGCATGCTGAGCATGCTCTGTTCCCTTCTTCTCACTCCTGCTGCTCCACTGAGC
This sequence comes from Geosciurus inauris, assembly GCA_004024805.1. Classification (NCBI taxonomy): domain Eukaryota; kingdom Metazoa; phylum Chordata; class Mammalia; order Rodentia; family Sciuridae; genus Geosciurus; species Geosciurus inauris. Next base: position 9,909 of record PVHX01027803.1, on the reverse strand, counting down.
AGGCTCACAGGGTCCCTACCCAGGAATACCCATGTCCTCCTCAGAGAAGTCTTTGCCACCCTGTCCCTAAACCTCATCCTGCTGGGTGAGGATCCCCCACCAGCTCAGTTACATCTTCTCCCGCCCCTCAGGCTGAGAGTCCCCGAGGGTGGGACCAGCTTGGATTTCTGGGTTTCTCTTTGCATCTCAGCCTGGAGGGAGGCGGGGTTCAGGGCCGCCTGTGGCTGGGCGGGGCGGGTGATGGGCAGGTGGATCTGGAGAGCTCACCCTCCTCTTCCTCCCCTCTTTTCCTCTCTGTTTTCTTCCTTTTGTGATAAAAAATTAATTTTCATTATGCATATGATGCATGAAGAAATTCTTTTCATTACAGAGAGGCCTGAAGGCTCTTTTCTACCCCTTGCCCCGCATACCCCACTGCTCCAGGGGAAGCCCAGTGACCAGCTCGGGGAGAGCCCATCCACGCCGCCTTCTTACAGGTGGAGTGGAGTTGCTCTGGGGTCATTTCAGAGTGACCTAAGTGCTATGTACTGTGTGCCGTGTTGCCAGCGGGTTTTTGTCTGATGATATCCCTGGAGTCCTTTCCGTGGACATGTAGAGGTGGCTCTGGGTGTGCCCGAGCTGATGTGGGCATCTCTTGCCACCTTTGCTTAGCAAGAGCACCTTGCTGGCTTGAATTGGCCATGGTGGCAGTCTTTACAGCACAGAAAGGGGAATGAGTCACAATCAAGGATTTTGTCCCCTCAGAGCTGGTGTGCCAGTGCCACAGGAAGCAATGACCCCGATTTTATTTATTTTTATTTTATTTTTTTAATTTTAATTTTTAAAAATAATTTTAGTTGTCAATGGACCTTTATTTTATTCATTTATTTATATGTGGTGCTGAGAATTGAACACAGTGCCTCACGCGTGCTAGGCAAGCGCTCTACCACTGAGCCACATCCCAGCGCCCCCTCCCCCATTTTATTTTTTGAATGGACTCTAAGGGCGCTTCACCACTAAGCTACAGCATCAGACTTTGTTGTCGTTGTTGTTTTTATTTATTTATTTTATTTTGAGCCAGAGTCTTGCTGAGATGCTGAGGCTGGCCTCAAACTTGCAATCCTCCTGCTTCAGCCTCCCAAGTTGCTGGGATTACAGGTGTGCGCCACCACGCCTGGCAATGCACTTTGCTTTGAACATCTACCCTGAGCCTGTTTCAGACTAGGATTGTGCCCAGGTGGGTCTGTTCTCCTGTGGTTTGATGCCAGGCTGTTTTCTCTTTCACCAGGGCAGATGAGGTTTTCTCAAACCTGCGTACTCAGGCCACCCCTTCTGCCTGTCTCTTCTTCTGGGTTCTGGGGTGCTCGCCAGCATTTGTCTACACTTTGGGTTCTTGTTTGTCTGTCTGAGCATTCCCATGCTGCCCTGCAGATCTGCCAGTCTTTGCCCAGCTCCTTCCTCTCCCATCTCTCATGTCCTCCCTCCAGTCTTCTCTAGAAGCCCCTCCCCTAAGAGGCATGATTTATGCCTGTCCCTGTGTGGATTTGGGGCCACAGCTATGACTTCTCCTCAGGCCATCAGTTTCCGCAGCCCCTCCTATGTGTGTGGGGGGGCGCTCACATCTCTGCATCTGCCTCTTGCCTCCCCAAGGGTCCCACCTCCAGCTCTTTATTTTATTTCTTAACTTTATTATGGATGCGCCACTGCCTTCCTCCCGCTCAGCCCCGCTCCCTCCTGCTCTCCAGAGGAGCCTTATTGAATTTTGCTTGGGGTTTGTGCGTCATCGCTCTGCGGCTCGGCACGCGTCCGTGGGCTGTTGGCCGCTCCCCCCAGCTTCCCTCTTTCTGGGGCTTTGGAGTGCTGCTCTTTCTCTGTGCGTGTGCGTCACACCTCCGAGGCCTGGGTCCTGCCAAGGCTCGCCCTGTCCTCTCTCCTGTGGCCCCCTCCCTGCCCTGCAAAGCCCCCACACCCTGTTCTCTGGCCCTCACGACAGTTTGGGAGCTGGTGTTGACCAGGCCTTTCCACAGGTGCTCCCAGGTCACCTCATGGCGTCTGCACCCACAACCAACCCCTGTCTGGGTCTCATTAATGCAGAATGTCACTGCTTTCTTGATGTGGCGCCGCGGCCAGGAGCCCTGAGTACCGTGGCTGCTCCTGTTTAGCCACCCGTGGCCCATCTGCGACCTCCCTGCCAGCTGCTAGAGCCCAGGCCCGCAGCCCCTGCCACCGCGTCACACTGGTGGGGGCAGAGATGACCGCATTCCTCCATCTGTCCTGCCAGCCAGCAGCCCCCATGCAGCTCTGAGGAGGACCAGGCCCAAGGCCCCAGGATCCTGAGGAGCGTGGGGAGCACCCGTCACCACCAAGGGAAGGCAGGGTGGCCTCAGAATCACTGTGAGCGTGTGTGCCTGAGTGTGAGCTCTCACGCCTGTGCATGCGGGCACACGCACTCCTGTCTGCATGTGGTCTGCCTCGGCCCCGCCTAGGCCCTTCTCTCTTGCTCTGGTCTCCCCGGCAGTGCTCCCAGAGCTGTCCTCACTCCTCTGCTCTGTCCCTCTGTGTGTCTCTGGGCACACAGCCCACACCAGGGCTTCAGAGACCACCCCATGTACCCCCTGGCTTCTGTGCTCATACCCCACCCCCAGATCCCTCAGCACAGGCCCCAGGTTCTGGGACCCTCTGTTTCCTCCTCAGCCTCACCCAGTCCTCCACCCACATGGCGGACTCACCCTCCACCCACACCTGTCCCCAGCTCCCATCCTCCTCTCCAGGGACAGAGGTCCAGGCACCCCTCCTCCTGCCTCTTTCCTTCAAATCGATGCCAACGCTACCTGGAGTCTCTGCCCTCTCCTCTGCTCCTCTCTGTTCTGCGGCCACATGGCTGCCCTGGCCAAGCCTCCTTCTTTCTGCCTTCCCCGTGAGTCTACTCCCCTGCAGCGGGAGAGACGTCCTGATGGCCCATTGTCCCTCTCTCCCTGTCCCCTCTCTGTCCTCCACAGAAGAGCTGGGAGAGGAACTCTCTGCTCTGATTGCTCGTCTACCCCAATCCCCTCCATCCTCAGCAGCTGGCTCTGGCCACCTTGAGCCGGCCTCCATGGGCCTCCTGCTTGTCCCATGGCCCCTCTGCCTGCTCACCTCCCCTGCCCACTGAGGCCCTACTGTGCGTGCCCATCTATGCTTCTGGCCACTCTCTCCCCCTCAGGACACTGGGTGCCTTTGGCCTCGCTCTAGTCCCTTGGGTGTCCCTCAGCGGCGGCCTCTGCCTTCACCTGCCCCGCCCCGTGGCGCTGCTGCTCCTTGGCCCTGAGCCCTTCCCTTCCTGCTCCGCCAGCTCCCGAGGGCAGCCTCTCCTGAACTCATGCCTTCACTCGTGGAAGGGCTCTCTGTGCACATCTGAGGGTCCGTCCCTCCCCCTGCCCACATTGCTTTTCTCTAACTTCCTCATCCACCCGGCTGCCCACCCCCATTATAAATGGACCAAGGACCTTCCTGTCTCCTCTGCCCACGCCCAGTCCCACCATGGGATGGCAGGTCCCCCCATGACTGAGGATCCTGCTCTGCCTCCTGCAGACCCCCACCCCGTCATCCTGGGCCTCCCACCTGCAGTCTTGCCCCCTCCCATCAGTGTTTGGTGAAGCCACCCAAGCCACCTTTCTAGATCTCTCAGCTAGCGGCTCGCGGGAGACAGGCCCAGCCCCTGCGTGGCCAGCCCCCCACTGTGCTCCTGGGAAAGGCCAGGTGAACTAGTCCCATTCGAAGGCTTTGGGGGTCAGTCCAGGCTCCTGCACACTTGGCCACACTTCTCTCTCTGCCCTGTCCCTGGTTGCAACGAACATTCTGGAAGGCAGGAAGGCCCAGGCGGCTCTCCACCTCCTGGCCTTTGCCCAAGCTGGCCCTTGGCAAGAGTGCCCTTTTACTTGGTCAGCCCGCCCCATGGCCAAGCTCTTGACTCAGGCAGCTCATGTCCCTTGATGAAGCCCTGAGGCCTGTCCCCCAAGAGCCCCATGCCACTGTAGGAGCACACTCCAGGAACAATCAGGCACCAATGTGTGTTTGGGGATCTTTCTTTTCCAGCAGACGACAAGCATCTTGAAGGCCAGCCCTGCAGCTGAGCTGCTTCTGGGTCTCAACACAGGAGGGCTGAGGAATGCGGGTGGAGGAAGGGAGGTGGACAGAAGGACTGTCTGGGCATCTTCTCTCTCTCAAGTCTGTCTTTCATCCCTTTCCGCTTCCTTTGAAAAAATAATTTTTAATTATTCAAGTGATGGCATGAACACATTCAACTTGAAAAAAATGAAAACATTCTGGGGAAGACTGAAGGCTGCTTTGAAACTTCATCTCAGGTCCTGTTTGTAACTGATCTTCCCGTGTGATCCGCAGTTATTAGATCAGTGAGTTATTCTGATAAATAGGAAGGCAGCCGATTGCTAGATAAGAAATAGGAAGAAAGGAAGGAGAAAATGAAGAGGGGGAGGAAGGGAGGAAGAGAAGGGAAGGAAAAAAGAAAACACAGCTCTCTGGTTCACTTCAGGCACGGTGGCGCACGCCTGTAATCCCAGCAGCTCAGGAGGCTGAGGCAGGAGGATCGCAAGTTCACAGCCAGCCTCAGCAACTTAGTGAGGCGCTAAGCAAGTCAGCGAGATCCTGTCTCTAAATAAAAAATATAAAAAAGGGCTGGGGATGTGGCTCAGTGGTTTAGTACCCCTGGGTTCAATCCTTGGTACCAAAAAACAACCAACATAAATGTATCATTCGGGGGTATGATGTGGCAGTGGACTTCCCTCAACAATGTGTCCCCGGTCTCCTCCATGTCAGACCTTAGACATCTTGTTCTTTTATCATCTTTTATTAGGTGACCATGGCTGTGCTGTCTCCTCTGGCCAGGGAGCATTCCAGGAGCATTCCACCTTTTGACAAGGTGGCAGCAGCATTGGCAGCAGCTTTGGTAGCTTCTTTCTGTCTCCCTCTCATCTTGGGTCCTGTGTGTTGTGTGTCTGTGCTGTCCGTCTGTCTGTGTGTGCTCACACCAGCCTCTCTGAATATCTGTCCTTTGCTGCTCCTCTCCTTACTCTCTGTCCCCCTGTTCCACGTTCCCTCCAGATCTGGTCCTCACGTCACATCATAATCGTGGCGTCACCAGGGCCCACCTGCGGGCTCCTCTTCCATGCAGGTTTTTCTCAGTTCAATTCTCATTTGCAGAGTGACTTTAAACCCCTGCATCTTTCAGGAGCTGGAGCCTGGGATGTCCAGCATGTGAGTCCAGCATCTGTGTGTCTGTCCCTCCGGCCCCTCCCCTGGTGGGGCGCTCTCTGCGGGCTCCGCTGCTGTGTGGGGGTATAAGAGGGGCGCCTGCGGGCTCCTCTCAGCCTCTCTGAGGCATGGTCAGGGTTGGCCCCACTGGGGGTCGCCCTTATGGACTCTTCATCTGTCCACCCATCCCTGCAGCCCTCCACAGCTGGCCTCGTTAGCTCCAGGCGGGGTCTGTCTGTCTGTCCTCTCTCTTCCTTTCCTCTCTCTTCCTTTCCTCGCCCCTTTCTCTTCACACTCCTCGTGAGCTCATCCCGCCCTCTGTGCTCACACCCCTCACCAGCTCCTGCAGCCAAGACGCCCCCCTCTCCTGTCCTCATGGTCTCCAGCCCCTGGATCCCTCACAGGTGCCTCAGATCACCCTGAATGCATCTCTCCCTGTCATTGGCAGCAGCTGCCACTGTTACCAGGAGCTGCCGCATCTCTGACTCCTCCTGCTCCTGCCGCCACAGGCCGTGTGTCCCTGCAAAGGGCCACTTCCAGATGTCTCTACCCCAGCCCCTGCCTCTGGCCTCTACCCCAGCCTCTTCCTCTGGCCTCTACCCCTGCCCCTGCCTCTGGCCAGCTCAGCATCTTGTGTCTGCACATCTGAAGAGGCTTCCTCCTTGGTCCTCCAACACCAACCACCCTCTCGGCCCTTCTTCATCCTCCCTTAACCACTGGAAGAATCACGAATCCTCTTTGCACATCACTCTGGGTAAAAGATGATGCCCTTCCCGTGGTCCCAGGCCTCACAGAGCCTATCCCTGTCCCCTCTCCCCCTCTATCTCCCATTGGTTCCCTCCCTCCTGCTCTTCCAGCCACACTGGCCTCCACGCTGTTTCTTGGAGAGACAGACACAGGCGGTCACCCCTGGTCGCTCAGGATGTACCCTGCGTACGTGCGTCCACAGAGTCCTTGTTCTGGTTTCCAAGTCACGAGCCCTGATTCGGGTTGCCTCTGCTTCAGAAAAAGACATTTCTTTTAAAAACATAAATACAGAAGTGCTTTAATGCTCTTGTCTACTGTTTCATCATTTCTGTTATTTTTGGATTCCTTTCTATTTACTGACTTCTCTAAGTTATGGGTCACATTTTTCTGTTTCTTGGCCTGTCTAGGAATTTTTGATTGGATGCTGGACATGGTAAATGTTACATTGTTGACGGTTTGGATTTTTGTTGTTTTCTGTTACAGACCAGCACACAGTTAAGTCACTTGCTAATGACTTTGATCATTTTGAGGCTCATTTGAAAGCTGTTTTAGGGTGAGTTCACAGCATCCTTCATTCACAAAATGGTTTACCTTTCTCTAAAGGTAAAAGCTTTAGAAAAGCTTGATTAAATGCCCTAGATGATCATCAAGGACTAGTGTGAAGGCTAATTAGGAACAGGATGAGCTAGGTGTGGTGGCACACACCTGTAATCCCAGCATTTGAAGGCTGAGGCAAGAAGATCGCAAGTTCAAGGCCAGCCTCAGCAACTTTGTGAGGCCCTAAGCACCTTAGAGAGATCTTGTCTCAAAATAAAAAATAAAAAGGGCTGGGCATGTGGCTCAGCGGTTAAGCATCCCTAGGTTTCATTCCTGGTACCCTCCCCGCCAAAGGGGACAGAATGTTTCCCTCTTTGTGAGTTCTAGAAATTATTCAGATTAAAATGCCATAGTCCATGCTCTTGGACCCCCAGAATTGTGAGCTTAATACACTTCTTTTTAAAAATAAAGTGCCCAGCTTCAGGTATTTTGTTATAGCAACACAAAATGGATCATGACACTATGGATTTGGTCTTTGGTCCAAAAAATTCTTTATTTTAGTGATTCTTTTCATCTGGAGAGGCTAAGAGTTTTCAAAACCATTCAGTCCTGGCTTCTTCATGCTTAACAGTTATTCATTTAGTTTATCTCTTTCATCTTCCACTTTACTACAAACACCAAAAATAAACCAGATGGCATTTTCAGCACTTTGCCTGGAAATCTCCTTAACTGGATCACCCGGTTCATTAGGCACATTTCCTACTTTTCATGTTACTGTAATCCATGATGTTACAAAACTTTCTGCCAACTACATTAAAAGGATCCTTTCTCCTCCAGTTTCCAGTAAGATTTTCTTTAAGCCCTTACCAGTCTCCTCACAAGACACAAAGCTTCCCCAGCTTAAGACTCTTCAAACATTCATTATCATTCTTGTCAAAGTCTTTCCAACTTCTCCCCACTCCCAGAGAGGGGGTTTTATTATGGTAGCACTCCATTTCCAAACGCCAAAATACGTATTAGTTATCTAATACTGCAGAACAAACGGCTCTATGATTTTATCGCCTACAACAACAGACAGATGCTATCATACACAGTCTCTGAGGGCCAGCATCTGGGAGCACCTCTGGATGGTTTGGGCCGAGGGTCTTTCAGGTGACGGCAGTGAAGCTATGGACTGAGTCTTGATCAGACCTGGCGGATCTGTGGTCAAGATGTCTCCCTCGCATAGCTGTTCCTTACAGTGTGGTTCTCTTTACAGGGTCCTCAGCTGGCTTCCCCAGAGAAAGTGATGAGAGTAGGAGAGGAAGTGAGTGGCAGGCTGCAGTGCCTTTTGACACCCAAATCCTACATCATTACTTCATCCAGTCCACACCCAGAGCAGGGGAATTAGGCTCTGATTCTTGAAAGGAAGAATGTGAAAGAATGTGTAGACATATTTATTTTTGATTTTGGTACTAGGAATATGTAACCTAGGGAGACTTTACCACATCCCTAGACATTTTTAATTTTTATTTTGAGACAGGGTCTCATTAACTTTCCGAAGCTGGCCTCAATCCTGAGATCCTCCTGCTTCAGCCTCCCGAGTTTCTGGGATTACAGGTGTGCGCCACCAGGCCAGGCTTGTAGACATATTTTTAAAAACACCACCTTTGGCGTTCAAGGTTCTCTGGTGTCTGGTCCTAACTCACCTGGAATAGTCAAAGGCTACCTCTGAAACAGCTTCTTCCTGGTCCTTCCCTGGCAGGTTTTGGTGAACAGGCAAAGCTGGGCTGAGCACAGTTCCAGGCACAGAGGGAATGGCCTCCATGCATGTGTTTGGGCATGTGGGAGGGCAGAGGGTTGCCATATACCCTTCACAGTGCGTGCCTGCAAAAGCCTTAGGCGCACTGGGGCTGCCCCAAGCAGGGAGTCCTGGTCGCCGGCTGGGTCGTGCCTCACTGCTCACTTAAGGCCTCACATGGGCATGTGGTGCTCCTGGGACTTGGCTCCCTTATCTGTAAATCAGAGGTGGCCAGAGGTGCTAGGAGGATGAAACAAGATGGCGGGTGAACAGAAGCTAAGAAACTGTCTTCTCCCTGCCACTCCTGGGCTGCCAAGGGTAGTGGGCACAAATCACATCTCCTTGCTGATTGGCGCTAGCACAGATGCATTTCCCCAACCTCAGCTGGGTCTCAGCGCTACTCACCACCCCTCCAGGGTCCTAGGCTCCCCTCTCCATCCCTGCAGCTGCTGCCCTGGAGGCCCTCCTGCCCCCGTGATTCCCAGGCCCAGCCGACAACCCAAGCTCCTGCTAAGATGGAGAAAACAGAAGCCTTTGTGAGCTCGAGCTCCCCCTCCTCAGCCTCTGTAGTCATCTGCCTGCACCTTCCCGGGTCCAAGGCCAGCTGTCCCTTGTCTGTCTCCGCTGGCCGCACCCCCTTTCTCACTCCGTTTGACTCTTGACCCATAAACATTCTCAGCAGCTGCCACCAGGGCCTCTGCCTTCCTTGGCAAGCTTCTCCAACAGCCATGTCCACCTGGCCTTCTTGTCCCAGTCCTCGCTGCCCGCCCCCCGAGGTGGTCTTCCATGGCGCCATTCGGCTCCTGGGGCTCTCCTGCCCACTCGTCCTCTTGGGGACTTTGATTGGACATCAGTCACAGTTTAAGTGGGACAGCTGCTGAGGACCCCAGACAGGATTCAGCCCGCCTTCCCAGGACCCCGTGAGGTTCACCCAGGACATGGGGATAAAGTTACCCGCTGAGGGCCTAATTAATTCACCTCGGGGCAGTTCAGTCCAACACTGAGCTCTTGTTTCAGTTTAAACCTTCCACCCGCCTGGATCTCATCACTGCGAGGCCTGCCCGCCCACCTCGGTTTTCCTCTCCGGCCCTGTCGGCCAAGTCTCCCCTCCCTCTCAGGCCTGGCCGCCCCTTCTGGGTTGCTCCAGGCCCTCTGGGCAACTGAAACTGCCCCAGTCGATGTCATGGGGGTGCTCCAGGGATGGAGGCCAGCAGCTCTCACGTGGCAGGGTCTGAAGCCACTGGCCACCCCTATTCCCCCACTGTCACCCTGAGCTTCCCCATACCTGCGCCTTTCCCAGATTCCTTACCCCGGGCCTGGCCGTCTCTTCCCTCCTCCCTGTCCTGGCTCCTCTTCCCTGGTACTCCCAGCCTCTCGGGCTTCCTCCTCCTACCTCATCTCCTCTCTCAACTCCTTCTTCCTGGGCCTGCTGCCCTCTCCATATCTGTGGCCTCTCTGTGCCCGACTCTGACACTCAGTTAAAAGTGCCCTCTGGGGCTGGGATTGTGGCTCAGTGGTAGAGTGCTTGCCTCTCATGCATGAGGCACTTGGTTCGATCCTCAGCACCACATAAAAATAAATCAATAAAGGTATTGTGTCCACCTACAACTAAAAAA
>PVHX01027802.1:0-18919 GCA_004024805.1 Geosciurus inauris | reverse complement strand
TCATGTTTCTCCATCCCCACAGCTGCTGCCCTGACCTGGATTCGACATTCTCCCCTGGTTCACTACATCCACACAACTCCTGGCTCCTCCTGTGCCCAGTCTTGCCCTTAAGCCCATGCCCCCCTGTCTCCCGAGTGCACATCTGTTGCGATCATTCTCCTCCGTAAGGTCAGCCAGCGGCTCCCTCTGCTCTCAAGATGAGATCCCAGAGCTGAGCATGACCCAGGAACCTCCCAGGATCAAATCTCTCTAGTCTGGGATCAGCAGGTTTTTCCCTGCCAAGGACCACATTGTAAACATGTTGGGCTCAGCCCAACACACTGTTTCTGCTCCTGCAGCCCAATTCCGGGACCACAGAGAAAGTAGGCATAGGGAGTATGCAAACAAGGAGACACGGCTCTGTTCAATAAAACTCAACTTACAGAAACAAGTCTTACTTAATGTATATAAGACGACTGAATTTCCTAAACAGGTCAACGGAGATGGAGCCCCTTTTTTTGTTCCTATACACTTGATACAAAAGAGCAGGTGACCCACAGCCTTCAGGAATGGTGTGGACCTTCCCCACAATGCCTTGGGAGCTGTATTAGTTTCCTGAAGCTGCTGTAACAAATTATTCAAAATGGAAGGGAGAGGGGACTTAAAGTAATAGACGTTTATTCTCTTACAGTTCTGGAGGCCAAAAGTCCAAATCAAGGGTATTGGCAGGGTCATGCTCCCTCCAATCTCAAGGGGAGGCCCTGTCTTGTCCCTGCTCTCTTCAGGTGGCCTGGGTGCTCCTTGGCTTGCTTAGCCTGACTCCATTCTGCCTTTGTCTTCATGGGGCCATCTTCCCTCTGTACTTGTCTGCGTCCTAATTTTCTCTCCTTGTAAGGAGACCAATCATATGCACATGACCCCATCTTAACCTGATTCATTCACAAAGACTCTCTTTCCAAAAAGAACCATGCCCTCAGGTGTGGGGGTGAGCAACGTGACCTTAGGGGCGAAACCATTCAACCCATCACAGGAGCCAACCAGGGGTCAAAGAGTGTGGAGGTGAGTGCCGTCACCAAAGCAAGAGCCCAGAGCGAGCTGAGGGCCAGGGAGGGGGCCATGGACATGAGAGCAGGAGGCCTTTGCTGAGCCTACAAGAGCAGCAGAATCCAGGCCTCCACGAGGCCACTTGCACCAGGCTGGGGGGCTGGGAAGCCCAGGCACCAGAGCTTCTGTCAGGAAGCTCCCTGTGAAGTGGAGGAAGACGTTACGCGGGGGCCAGAAGGCACACAAAGGGGAGGAAGGTGTGTATATTTGCCATCTTTCTTCTGTTCCACTGTGGGGAGTGGCCACACCAGACCTTTCTCGTAGCCTCACCAGCACGGTCTGCCCAACTGGCCAACCACCAAGTGGTCTACTGGCAACAGATCTTCTGGGCACCCTTTATCTGTGTTTTATTATTTATGCAATTAACTTATAGCCTTAATAAAAAGACTATAAAGTCTGGATGAGAAACCATGCTGAAAGGTAACCATGATGAACACTCTAGTACACCTCTCTCTAGACAAATGTGCACGGATACGTGTCCGTAAGTGCTTTAGATGACGAGTCCTACTCTTCTTCAATCTTTGTAACTTGCTTTTCTACCAGTGTATTGTGAACATCCCTTACATTAATACATGCACATATACACGTATGCATACATGTAAATGCCTTTAAATGCCAGGTGTGTGTAGTGCACATGGACATTCATACATATGTGCATTTACAACACCTGGAGTGCTTCATTGTGTAACTGTCCTAATTTAATGAGCCAATCTGCTAGCCTCAGGCATTAATTTTGATCAAGCATTCTTATACTTTACCTATTAATCTTATTGATTTTTAATTTAAGCTGCTGGATCATAATAGTATCACAATTTCAGTCTTTTGTTGTCCATTTATGTACTTTCCTAAACTTAAACATCTTATCCAAATGCCACTGGCTTTATCTCAAATGTGGGAGATCCTGCCGATGAAGAGAAGATGCGAGACCCACAGAGCATGTGGGAATGCCCCTCTGCACGTAGCCTCTCCTGCGGGAAGGGAGACTGCGGGCATATGTACAGAGCTTTTAGACAATTTTTCATTTGGTTGGGATTTTTTCTAAATGTTAAATTAACATTAGGGGGGTTTTAAAAATGAGGACTTGTAAAGTAAGGGTAAATTAGGCAGTCAGTTTAGTTCTATAAGAGAAAAGAAGCAGAAAAATAACTTTCTGATTATATTGTACCAGATATGATACAGAGTTATCAGAAACTAGTTGAAATTTTAAAATCTTGCCTCCTGTGTGTCTTGATATCCTTGCATTTGTTCATGTAATTGTTCGACATATACTTACCAATATCTGCAAGGCGAGATGGGGCTGACAGGTGAGAGGCCCATGTTTTATCATATATGGTGGCTGAAGCAAGGTGCAAGGCTGGGCTAGGACACCCAAAAGTGGTGTCAAGCACTGTAGAGAGACCAGGGCTCCCACACAGGCTTGGAGTCAGGGCACGTAGGTGAGAGCTGACATCACAGGATGCAGAGGCCCCAAATGAGGGTATAAAGAAGATAGCCAGAAACCCAGAAACCAGCACCCCGAGCATACAAGGAGGCAGGAAAGGCACTGTCGGGGAGTCACAGGCAACACGAGATTGATGTGTCATATTGGCAAGGTTTGAAAGGTTACTAGATACCCAGTGGAGATGGAGCTTTGGGGGATCCAGAAGTGCTGGCTACCAATGGCTGGACTCCATCCGGAAGCCATGCCGGGGGACGTTTTGCAATAGCTAGGAGAATGGCAGGAGGGGTTGCCCTTCAGTGGTGCAATCCCATGTGGGCAGCAGATAGACCAGTGGAACCCATGTGTGTGTGACACGTGTGGAACTCAGCCCCCGTGCCAGATCACACACCGTCTCTTGCCTGCTCCTTCAGTGGGGCGCTCCACAGCTGTGGACCAGGAGCAGGGCATCTGGGGGAGCTTCAGAGAGTGGGAACACAATAAACAAGCTCATGGGGGCCCTTCTGTACAAGGAGAAGCACACATACCTGGACAGACGTGCACACTCGGGTTGCCCGGGAGAGGTCTGAGCTGAGCTGAGCTCACTGTGGGATAGAAAGGTGCGTGCAGGGCGACAGGCCAGTGCCTGTGCCTCACACAGTGCAGTGCTTCCGGGGCAGCACGTTTGACTTTTGAAGTTAAAAACAATCTCTTGAACAAGAGAGGACTGGGGAGCTCCCTTGAGTGCCAGCGGAGTTTGCCAGGGGAGCTGTGGGGACCCGAGCCATCCAGGCGCCACTGGTTGACAGCAGGTAAGAGTTAGAGCCTGGGCTCTGTCACATGGCTATGCTCAGTGGCCAATACGTGGAAGTGCCCTCTTGGCCCTGGCCAGAGCCATCCAAGACTCCAGGATCAGAAATCCCAGGCCTGGAAGGGCCACAGCGCTCCCGGCTCCTCAGGCACCAATAGGTGGATTGTACCCAGCTCTTCCTTTTCCAGTTGAGACCTCTGAGACCTGGAAAGTTGGTGGCTTGTCCGAGGCTGTCCATAACCTCGCAGTGGAAGGTGTGCCTGACTCGTGGCTTCAGTGCGAGTCCTGGGCTCCTGGTGACAGAGGGACCCACAGAGGCAGACAGACATGAGCTCCATCAAGGCCAGGCCAGAGCAATGGTGGTCTGTCTCCCCCACAGGCCAGAGAGATCTCAGCTCATGGCCTGCACAGGCTCCCAAGGCAACTCAGATTGTGTTTGGTTTTGTTTTATCACCTTTATAAAATCATCACAGGGTAGGAACTTGTTTTCCAAGCCAAGGACTGGTTAAAAAGATCACAGCACATGCCCACATTTAAAAGAAGGTAGAGCTGGGCGCAGTGGCGCAAGCCTGTAATTCCAGCACTTAGGGAGGCTGAGACAGGAGAATCGCGAGTTCAAAGCCAGCCTCAGCAATGGCGAGGCGCTAAGCAACTCAGTGAGACCTTGTCTCTACATAAAATAAAACACAAAATAGGGCTGGGGATGTGGCTCAGTGGTCGAGTGTCCCTGAGTTCAATCCCTGGTACCAAAAAAAAAGAAGGTGGACACCTTGAAGCAGACGTGGACAGAGTCCTAGGGTGTGGAACATGATAAAGCAGGGTACGACCTGCTCCGCATGTTGCACTCACACCCTGGTACATTTGCGGCCATTTCCATGAGAATTAATAACACATACCAATTATTTTTAGGAGAGCAGCAGAGGAGTAAAGCTTAATTTTTAAACTTCATTTTCTCTCACACCAGTAGGGTCATCTGCTGCTCTGGTGCTGAGATGATGGGGTGTTCTGTCTTTCCCTTGTTGATCCTGATTTTTTTACATGAGTAAAATAAAATGAAAACAAAGTTAAAAGCAAAGGCTCACTGAAGGAGATTTGGAGGATTCTGTTAAAGTCTGAAGAAGCAAACAAACCTCAGGGGACCTGCCACTGCTTGGAGATGTGCTGACCACTGGCTGGTTGTAGCAACTCCTTCCAGAAGTTTCCATATGTACAGACAGGCAACAAGGCCTTTCCCTGCAGCCTTTACAAAACCCTCAAACCTCCCATGCACGTTACTCTAAAACCTGAGCACAGGAGCACACCAAGGAGGTCACCCTTTCTCCTCTCCTTCCTTCTCTCCTCCCCTTTCCTCCAGTGGGATTCTAATCCCACTGCTCTGGGTACGTGGGTGCTCCTCCCTCTTCAGATGCTACTCCCCACAGCTGGCCTCAGGTGTTTGTCCCCTCCCGAGTCCTCGATGCTGCAGGTCGCAGTCACACCTATGTGCCAGGCAGGGCAGGGGCCAGCCATCACCCACCTCCCAATGCCGGCATCCAGTTGCGGGTCCATTGTCTTGGTGTCTAAGAGCTCTTCAGGCTGTGACATTCAGGAAAACAGGGAAAATGCCTAAAATATGACAGTGTTTTGTAACTAGTGAAGCCCCTGACCCACTGTGGAGCTCCTCCCACCTGCAGCTCTTGACCCTCTTCAGGTCCGTGTGGCCCAGGTACTCTCACAGGGAAAACGGAGGCCCCAGCTCAATGGATCCCACTGATATCTCCAGCTTCTCATCCGGGTGCATCTGGGTGCTGGTTTGCACCCTGCCCCACCCTACCACACACGTGCTGGCACATGCCTTCACACACGCATGTACACACACATGTACACACACATGCACACACCCCGGCAGCCCTTACTCCCTCCGTGTCTGTCGGCGCTACCCACGTGGCCTGCCTCTCCTGAGGAGCTCCTGCTTGTCGCGAAGCCTGGGTGAGATTGCAAACACGTGGGAAAGCAGCGTCGATACCTACGTGAGGCTGGTTTCATAGCTGGTCAGTTTTATTACTCCATACATGGTGTTCCCAGCACTGCAAATCCCTTTACATGAGCAGCAAGGATCAGAGTTATGACTACACGGAGGTCGTGCTGCTCTGGAAAAGGTCAGGCTCTCCTCTCAGGCAGTGCATGTAAACACAGCACGTGCCCCTGGCTGTTCCGGGTTCCCAGTCTCCATCTCCCGTGCTCTGCAGGTGGGTCGGGGGCCCTGCAGGCCAGATCACAGGGAATTTACCCACAAGAGTGTCAGTCAGAGCTCGGCCTGGTAACTATGGCTTAAAGATGTCATAGCCCTTTGCGGGGAGGCAAGAGGGGCAAAACTAATGATTCCTCCAAAGTGGACTGAAGCTAGGACACAGGACAGGATTGCCCTTTTCAAAAAGCAACTCTTATTTTGAAAAGTCGTTATAATGTCTCATTTAGAGGTAGCACTTATCTCCTCAGAGTTCTCAGGTTTTCAAATGATTGGTTTTGCTTTCTTACAAAAACTATACCCCTGTTGCTGAAATGAAGTCCCCGAGATGTACGTAAAATTTATTTTTGAATTCTGTCTACTTTTATGGGCAAAAATAATCAAGAAAAGCCACTGGCTACAAAAACTGCCAGCAAAATGAACCTTTAAAGAGCTAATGACTTAAGGGTGGTGTGTGGACGTATAAAGTATGTTGGGGGCTTACACTATTTGTCATTAACACATATTCTGAAAGCTTGGCTAATATAATGTGACACAAAATTAGTCAAACACAATTCATGCAATATTGTTTAATTTTACTCCTCATTTAACTTGGTTTTAAGCAAGATCATTATGTCACATGATAACGTTCACTTGAACAAGAAATATTTCATAGTGGTCGTTGCCTTTAGAGATGAGTTATTAGGGGCTCCATGCTGAACACATTCTTAACTATGGAAACCATAAAGCTAATAGCTTAATCATATTTTGACACCATCTACATACTTTATGCATTATTTACAAGAAAGATATAAAAATGAAACCACTGAACATCTCACACAATACTTCACAGTCATAGTTAACTGGTTAAAAATATAACACATTTATCTTCCAGGGGCTTTCTATTTGCATATAGATATTTGCATACCATGTTGCAATATGCCGTTAATGTAAAATTTAACCTTTGTTCTTTCCCTCTGATGTGCAAGGTATACTCATTAAGTTAAAAATAATGGCAAAAATAAGTCTTCTGGTGATATACATTTCATAAATTATTCCCCAGAGCAGTGGGGAAAGGTAAAATGTGGGTGGGAAAGTGTTTAATTGAATTAATTCCTCATTTTCTGTATTTTTATTTTACAACTCGGAGACAGAGCCATTTGACTAGTATATGTCAACCCCATGAATTGTAAAGGCCCTCCTCTCAGTCACTAGAGGTGCCAGCCCTCCTCATCCTGTGCTAATGCAACTCCCCGCCCCAGGGTGGAGAGGAGCAGGCAGCACTATTCCCACACACCTGTTAAGTGGATGGTGCCTCTCCAGCAGAGGGACGCACACCACGCCGCCCGAAACACAATGTGCTGTCACCACACCTTGGGCAACAAGTGAAAGATCCCCAGCTTGCATCTAGTCGTGACATCAATTTCTAATTAAGCCCCTGTGTGCACTTTTATAGAAATAAGACAAAGACTTCAGAATCTGTTTAAGAGGCTGTGGTGCTTGAGTATCTAAACTCCAAACTCCCCTTCTCCCTGTCAATACATTCTAAATCTCAAGTGGGTGCCAGGAGTGGCCAGGAAGAAAAGGGAAAGAGCATAAGGCAAGTCCACTCCCATTAGCCTCATGTCCAGGGCCTTCAGTGAAGGGTCAAGTCTCAGATGACCTCTGTCCAAACAACACCTGTTCAGGGATGTGCTGGCAGGCACCCAGGCTCATGGTGCCCATGGAGAATGTGTGGGCAGGGCACACACAGAGCCATCGTGGGGTGGGGACCCTGGACCAGCACAGCTGGACCACACGGGGCCAGGCAGCCCTGCCTCAGGGGCACAGAGCAGACTAGGAGGGGAGATGGGCTGCAGCCCAGGAAGGGGTCTCTGAGGTGTGCAGTTACAGCATCCCCAGGCCCAGGGCTCCAGGACAGGACCACTCCCCACTGTTCTGCAACCCACGCAGAACAAGGCAGAACAAGGCAGAGAAAGACCGTGCAGAGAAATCTGGGGCCTGCCCAGGGGCTGGCAAGACCAGAGGCCACGCAGGTCTGGACAGTGGCTCCTGATCCCTGAGGGGCCTGTGCTCCAGCTCCCCCAGATTCGTGGGTGGTGGTGATGACTGTGGGGCCCCCTAGATCTCCAGGAGGAGGCAGGAGCAGGGGCTTTGCTCCACCTCCTCTAAGGCAATCCACCCTCCCTCAACTCGCATATGGACCCCACCCCTGGGGGAAAGGGCTAGCTCTGTCCCTGAGGCGAGTCTCCTGGGTCCAGTCAAAATGAGGCCCATGGATCGGGGACACCGTGCAGCCCTGTTGGGTGAACCCCAAGCTCAGAGCGGCTCCCCCGGCCCCTGAGGGGCACAGGGCCTTCCTCCATTCCACTTCTCCTGGGAATCTTTGCCTTTCCCCGTGATGAATGTGCAGCTCATTAGCTGACGTGAGCTGTGGGAACGCATTTATTCAGTATGTTTAGCCTCATCTTCTGGAGACCTTCGCTTCCTCGTTTGGGCACCCAGAAGAGATGGACGCACTGGGATTAGGCCTCATTTTTTGTGAGAGGCGAAAGAGTGACCCCAAACGCAAAGTGCTTTTGGAACTCGCGCTCCTCGAGGCAGCGTGGGGCCCTGGCCGCGGACGCAGCAAGCCGTTGAACTTGCACTGGTGCACCGTGCTGGCTGGCTCGTGTGTGTGATTGTTCTTGTAAAGGGTCTGACTGAAGTAAATAAAATTGTAGAGCCTTGGAAACACACGATTATTACAGCGGAGCTGAGGTGTGCAGGACGGGAAATAAGTCTCTGAGGGATAAATTACATGTGATGAGGGCTAAAAGGATACAGCTCCCATTTCAGGAAGTCTTCCAGGCAAAGATCTGGCAGTTTTAGCTTCCTTTCAAGACAATGCACGAACACCAAAACATTATTCTTCACAGAGCGCCCCAGAGGCCACGGCCGTCACGTGCCCAACGTCCTCCTTCCATTCCCTCAAATCCAACACAGGTCTTCTTTATTAATTTTAATTTGTCATCAATAGCCTGACAGGCACTCTTTCGGCAAGAAATACCACATTAGCTGTTTCACTCACTGTGGCAGCTATTAAAACCGGGAGGGTGATTAGCAAGAATGAGGTCAACAGAATAATGTGAGTGTAAGTCGCTACCAGCAAAATGTGCAGCACAGGAGGATTTATTATGTTCACTCGCTGAAATGTAATTTAAAAACAGGATATCACCACCTGCTATGCTGGCTCGTAGGGTTACTCAGATCATTTAAACATTTCCTGCTAATATGTTTATTTGCTTCTGGCATATATTACCATTTACTGTATTTCTAATAACTATGGTTAAAATAAACTTAATTGTTGCTCTTTACTTCATGTAAACATAGCAGGTAAATAAATCATCCCATGATTAGCTCAGACAATGCAAATTAGGGTGATTTAATCGTCGATATTGGCAACAGAAAAATTAACATTCATAACCTCCTTGCAAAGATCTGAACGTAGTTCTAGTGTTGAGGAGTCTGTTCACTAAATAAGAATGTCACTGGGGCAGTGAGAGACTCCACTCAGATAGAAATAAAGTGACATACCACTAAGCATGTTAAGAAAATTACTAGACGTTTGCAGATGATACACATTCACACGTAAACTTCACCTGTGCTTTTTTGAAATACCAGAAACCAGGCATATTGCTGGAGACAATTGTTAATCTGGAAATCACAATCTCTAGTCTTTGACTTCACTTGGTAAGAAATTCAGATCAACGTACAGTTATCTACCGTTATTTATAACTTTTTACTGGGAGGAAATTGGGATTGAGGGTTAAAAGTAGAGCATTTGTATTTTAAATGTACAGCATATTTTCAATATGTAGGCTATTTTTAAGGCCAATATTCTGTGAGACAAAGTGGCTATCAATAACCTTTCCCTGAGTGCTATCGGCCAGTTAATCCTTACACTGAATGTCATTTAAACCACCCTCTGTAAGGCATCTTTCAGCTTTTTTTTTTTTTGTCACTTGGAAGGTCCCAAGGATGGCAGGACAGGGGCAGGCTGGCACCACAGAGAGAGCCATCTCCTCCGTCAGCAAAGTGGTGATGCATCCAACCTGCGGCCAGAGGATGCACCCCAGATGCAGAGACGTCTGTGTGACTCCTTTCCCCTGCAGCTTGCACACCTGCACCTCGGAGCATTAGCTTAGCTATTCTAAAGTGGGGTACTCAAAATCATGGATTGGCACAACATTTCAAAAGCATCATGAAAGAGTCTTTTTCTCTATTTTAATAAATAGTTTTTAAGTCATTTCTAAGGAGCTCTGTGTGTCCTGGGAAACAGGAGGAATCTCAAGGCAAGAAAGTTTGCCCTTCATCGTAGGGATTTGCTTTGTCATGAGGCAGGAATGGAGGAAGTACCCCATAGGTCTGTCTTTGGACTTTAAAAAAAAAAACAGTCAATAAATATTGCCCTCTCCCCACAACTGTCATCTTCTGAGCAGGGGCTCCGTGTAAATGCAAAGGGAATATGTGAAGAAAGGGACACCATCAGATGTCTGCATTTGACTCTTTTCTCCCCAGAACCGCTGCTCCCTGGAATCAAGCAGTGCTACAGGAGGCAATTTGAGAGGCAGCGTCCAGAGCCTGTCACATCAGACGATCTGAGAACTTTTATAAGAAAACCAATGAATGCTAAACATTGCCGTCCTGTTTGCGTCCTGTACCCAGAGGCGCTTCGTTCCCGCCAGCCCCACCCCACCGGGTGCAGCTGGGCTGCACAAGCCCCTCCACCCTAGGCGCACGGCACAGGCTTTACGCATCCGCCCCATTTGAATCAGTGATAGGAGCGATGTTTGTAATTCGACATCAAGCAGCCCTAGTGCCTGGCGTTTATTTGTGCTGTTGTTTTGGCAGGTTATCCGAGGGCCCCTTCTCATCTGACATGTCAGGTCGACAATCAAACAAAGAGGACTAGCGAATTCACTTTTACAGTTAGGCAAGCTGAATGCTATTACCCATGTATTTGTCACCGACCTGCAGATCCCAGCCTCTAATCTGCCATCCGGATGGATGCTACAAAGTGGAGAGCCAGGGACAGGCATTTCCCAGTAACTACCTGCTGCCAGCTATTATTTTAAGGATCCTGTGATTTTCTTTTATTTTGAGTAGAAAAAACAAGGCAGCTGCGGTAATAAAAAGGCATATCAACTAGTCACTTCCTGGCAGATTTGTCACTGGTGTGGATACAGTAGAGGAGGGTTTTTTTGTTGTTGTTACTAGAAAATGTATACACTCGAATATAATATTGTAAATCTGGAGTGTGTGCTTCAAATAAAACCCTTTTTAGTACCTTGCGTACTGGTAAACAAAATAAAAATGTATGCATCTTATGAAGAACTGCCAACGCTCACATGCACATGCGGGATGCCACCTACAAATCACACACTGACAGAGGATATTTTACGTTATATGATTTTGGGGTGAAAGTTATTATTTTTTATTCCTAAATCACATTAACATAGCCGCAAAGCCATACATTATCACAGCTCTCCAATAATATTTCTAAATATTTCCTAATGATGGATTGTATGGTAGGGCTCCGAGGACTCAAGTTTAACTATATAATTCCAAGTTGTGAATTAAATTGCAAAAATCAAGTGCTCCTGGTAATTCTTTTATTTCTGCACATCGCATAATCAGATCGATCTCCTCCCCGTTCAGTACATAAATAAATCTTCAGAAATAATCAGTCACCAATAAAACGTTCCCTGTTCAATTTTGATATGTGTTTTAAAATTAATTAGGCAGGGCCCTTAAGAGGTGATCATTCCTGTGGCGACATCTCAAAAACTGCACGGAGGTATTTGTCAAGCTGCACGATGACACACGAGCCGCTAACTCTCGCGCCTTTCACATTTTAAAAGGCGTGCATGGCTTCCGAGTTGTGCTCAGACCCCTGGCACCGTCACCAGGCGACGCTGCCCTTCCTGCCCTTCGTGCAAGCCCCAGGCCCCCAGGTGAGTCCACGGGACCGGCCTGGCGAACAAAGAGCTCGGCGCCTCGGTGTTCGCCCATCCGGAGCAGGAGGGGGACAATCCTGAACAATGAGACCCGGCCCAAACAAAGAGTGATTAATGACTCTGGAGCCGCAGTGCCACGTCGGCCAGGCAGGCTCCGAGTGGGTCTTTGAAGGAGAAATGGAAAGAGTTTCAGGCTTTAAATATTTACTATTTCATTCATCAATGGAGCATGTAAACGCAGAGACAAATATTCAAACATGATTTTCCCAAGACTCCGTTTCCCGCATTGTCCTCGCCTGTGATGCCTATTCATGGCACTCGGCACCCGCAAGTCACGGGGGAAGCAGGGCAGAGGCGGCGGCGGTTATTCAAGGGGAGAGCCCTCGCTACCCTCTGGAGTTGGGTTTGTCACCAGGGCTCTCTGCAGGTTCCACGGCAGCGCACACCTTCCCCTGCATCAGGAAGCCAAGTTCTAGATGTGTCTTCCTGCGTATTTACAACAGATTATGAAAAAGTGGTCCATCTGCGCGTGAGGATGCACACTTCCATTATCACTTAGAGGGGACACAAGTGGGCAATGCCCGCCATCTGAACACCCCGCATTTCCTAATATGCTTTAAGGCACCTTCGCTGCTGAAACAATTGTGAGATGTCTGCTTCCATTTTTCATTGGCAAAGTTGATTTTTGCTCTGTGTATGTGTGTGCGTGTGTGTGAGAGAAAGAGAGAGACAGAGGAAAAGCACGCACTCTTACTTTTAAGCAGATTTATAATACAGTATCCTCTGAATAACAAGAATCAAGAATTGGGCTGCTGCAGGACACCGTGCTGTGACTGCACACGTGAGTCTGGTGGACTCTTCTGATGTGTTCTTGCAGGATGCTTTGATTCTGACAGATGCTGAGGCGGACAGCATTGTTATTTCTATTTTACATGTGAGAAAACAAGGGCTCTTAATTTAACTTGCCCAAGGTCACAAGTGAGTACCGGAGGAAAGAGGGGTTCAGACCCACCTATGTTGGCCCCAGGCCCCTCCTTGGTCCCCACCATACCTTCCCTTCCCTGCTGCCATCAGCAACAAAGAGACATCTGACATCTAGAGCCTGTCACCCCTTAATTCCACACTCTTCAGTCCCATCCTCTGGGGCTGGAGAGAACATGCTCTCAGGAGAGGAATGCTGTGTCCAACACCACCCTGGTGGCTGAAGGCATGTCTCAGGGGCTGCAGCAGCAAAGCAGAGTGGGGTACAGGCCAGAAGGGGAAAGGGCCGAGGAGCCCTGACACCCTGTTTACAGCCAAGGCTCCTCTTCTCTGGCTGACAGAAGAGGAGTGTTGGGGTCTCCATGGGGAGAGCCAAGGGCTAACCAAGAAGTCCCTGCCAGTCCTCCAAGCTGGGTGGCCAGCATGCTTGGCTTTCTTCCACGTTAACCATTTGCTTAAATAACCAAGAACACACCCCACAAGGCCCTGGCCACCTGTATCCACAGACCTGAGCCCACACACACCACATATGCCCTCGAGTGTCCTGTGCCAGGCCACGCTGGCCTGTTTCACGTGCAGGGCCCTTGCCCTTCTCCCCTGGCAGCTGCCAATCTGGGTCCCTGCCGGGGGTATGGGTGTTCTCTCTTGGCCCAGCTTCAGGTCTTAACCAGAATGCTGCTTCCTCAGGAAGCTTTCCACAGGGATCCCGAGCATGCTCCTTCCTTCCCTCCCGCTGCTTCCTTCACTCCTTTGGCACTGCATGCCAGAATCTGCCTCCCTGACGTCCCCCTCGCTGAGGGGCAAGTCCCCCAGAGCAGAGATGTGCAAGCTCCCCTCAGCAGCCCCTCCAGGGGCCTGGCCTGTGGCAGGTGCTCCAGGGTAGCAGCTTCAAGGAGCGAATAAATGGGTCTGATCTGCTTGGTCTTCAAAGATAGGCAAGCAGATAATTCAGCCCAGAGGCTTTACTAGAATGCCATTTCCTCCTCCTCGTCATCGTCGTCGTCCTCCTCCTCCTTCTTCTTTTTTGTTGTTGTTTTGTTTTGTTTCCAGCTTAAGGTATAGTTGAAAGTAAAAATTGTACACAGTTACTACAGTTACAGCACACATCCTGCTGTTCTATGTAGGCATACATTGTGAAATAACTGTTTCAGTCGAACTTATCAGCTTGCCTCTCTCTCACCTGGCACGTGTGTAAGTGTGTGTGCAGAAAAACTCAGCGCCACTCTCGTGGTCAATTTCAAGTGTTTCTAATTCATTTACATTGCTGGCCTACTCAGAATTTTCACGGCACTTAAGGTGACGGGAACTTCATTAGCATACAGAACCAGGAAAATCAGTGTCAGGAATGACTGAAACCACAAGAAACCCCACGCAGGCACATGTGGCCCTGCTCACAAGCACACCCGGGCACCTTTAGGAAAGAACCTGGTGGCCACAGCAGCCATCTCAACCCCCACTTGCAAATTCCGGGCTCAGCTCTGGCAGATGATGTAAGGAATTCTGTCAAATTGAACTTCAGGGATTTCACCAAAAGGAGAATGCTTTCCACCGCGGTGCCTTCCGCAGCTCTGTGTGTGCAAGAGCGGGAGAGATCCCAACGAGCGAGGAGGGAGACGCCGCTTCACCTGCTTTTATTTTGTGTGTGTGTGTGTGTGTGTGTGTGTGTGTGTGTGTGTGTGTGTGCGCACGCACGTCAACAGATCTGCCAGTTCCTCCTGGCACTGCCTTTCTGGGAGAAAGGCCAATTTTCTTCATTTTTAAAATATCATAACATTTGTGTTAGCAAAAACTACTATAAATGCCATCGGCTACAGAATTCCAGTTTAATTTCTGTTTTGACTTTATCAAAATTTGAGAAAAATATCTTTGGGGAATACAATTATCTGTGCTTAGCCTCAGCCCACAAATAAACACAAATCAAGTGTTCTGCAGTGGGGAGCCACTCCGTGAAGTCCCTCTAAGTGAAGAAGCCGTGCCAAGGAAAGAGCTGGAACCAGACCCCACAGGGTAATCCACACACCAGAGTGCAGAGCCCCTGGACAGGCCACACGGGCTAACATACTGAATGTGTAAAACTCGTATTACAAGGATACACAATATTTATAGAATACAAATACTAATTTGTCACACTGATTCTCAACCTGAATATGAGTCAGCTTGCTTGATTCCTCTTAATAGCATAATTAAACAAATAAGAGCATTGATACCATGTGAGGCTACGCACAAGAAATCACTGCCTTTTAACATTTCAATATGTAAGGCTGGCTCCTGCTTCAGGAATGGCTAAACCTAGTTAAACTCCCACTGATGATGCCGATGACTCTAGGATCTAATTTCCGCCTCTGGCTTCTTTTAAAATCATGATCTTTCTCAACAGCTATTCTTTATTGTTTTCTAATCTTACTTCTTGGATATTAATGAATCTCTAGAGTTCCAAAAACTATATTGGAGTGGCTTAACAAGTCATTCCAAAAAATATATTTGGTAAACTAATTAAACTTGGGGTGTATTTCAGAGTACTCCCCTGGAACACAGAGGTTCATTAATACTCCTGCAGTCGCGGCCGACGGGGTGGCAGAGAGCCCTGCTCAGGGGGAAGCGTGGGGACCCCACGCCGTGAGGGTGAGCCATGCCGGGTCCGCTCCTCGTCTCTGTCCCTCATCAGCACCTGCTGACACTCACTCTTCCAGCAGAAGAGGGAAACTGTCACAGAGTTTGTCAGAGAGCTGTCTTGAGTTTGTCCAGAATAAAGGGAAACAGCACGATAAGGGTCTGGCGGCAGTGTGGCACGGAAGTCCACTGCGGAGCCCCACTTGTGCCCTGAGGGATGAAGGGGCAGTGGGAGGGTCGCCCCGTGCCCAGCGGTGGCCCCAGGACATGGGGGCTCTCAGCCAGGCCGACAGCCCTGCAGTCGCTTCATCTCCTGGCTGTGTCACTGCCACCCTCGAACGTGACAAATACCCTTCATTCTTTTTCCTCCTCCTTCCCGTGAACTTAATGTGGTTGAGTCTCTTCTCCCACCTGGTTTGATTTCTCAAATTCAATCAAAACCTTTGTAACGGCCCCCATTTTATTAGTCTCTTCTCTGGGCTCTGCCCTGTGACTCTAGCACTTTGTCCCCTTCCAATCTCCCAAGCTCCCTGCCTTCTTCATTCCTTATGTCAATCCCGGAGCCATTCAGCTCCTGGTGAGGCCAGCTCGGTCCTTTGTGGATGCTTAGGAAATAAAGGTGTGGTTTTAAAAGGCACGTGCATAACATCAGAGAGGCCGGCACTGCGAGGGCCTGTGGGTACATCTTCAGGACTCGTGCAATGAAAGGCACTTCAGAGGTCGTCTCTCCCTCCACTCCACTCTGCAGAGACTCAGAAAGGGGCAAGGACTGGCTCAGGGTCACATGGCCTGCTGGTGGCACTGCCAGAACTGGTGTACCATGCCAGGGCTCTTCACCTTGCCCCTCCCAGGCAGCTGCCCAGGACAACCTCCTGATGCAGGAATCACCTGGCTCTGCAGGTGGAGTGGCCGTTGTAGACCACGCCATCATTTGTGACACCATCTCAAATGCAGAACAGAGAAGCCACATCCTTCCTAAGACTTGGCAATTAATTATAAACCCAAAACAGCCAACAGCAGGAACTGTGAACAGAAGCACATCTTACCGACTCTCAGGACAGACTCCTAGACAGGCATTTCAGATCCAAATGTACACGTCTGGCCACAGAGGACCAGAGCACTATAATAGCTTCCTGTGGCCAGATGCTCATTTGTCATTGTAAGTGGTGGAAGTTTAGGGGAACGTGTCCCAATATCTCATAAAGTCCTTGGGATCATTATGCGTGCGTGTTTTCTTTTCTTGTTTTTCAGATAACGAAGTGGCGCGTCCCTGAGCGTAAGTAATTCACAGCAGGATGAGCCAGTGAATGGCAGAGCCAGTTTCAAACCCAGACTGCTCCTCTCTGTAGCTGTGTGCTTCCTGGCCGCCCGACCTGGGCCAGTCCCCAGGCTGCAGCACCTGGTGGAGCATCATTCCAGGACAACGGATCCATCCGTCCATCTGCTTATCCATGACGAAGTCCTTCGCTCACCTGCTCACGCACCCCTCCCTCAGCTGACTCGCAGACAGGGCCGCTCCCTTCCAGGCTGTGGTCACCCGAGAACCACAAGCAGCGAGACCCGGTCCTGGGGCCCAAGGCCTGGCTCCTGGTTTTGGCACAGCTTTGGAAAATCCAGACTGGACATTTCAAGACCTCTTTTCCCATCATAATTTCCTCGTCTTTTTATTCCTCACACACCAGCTTAAGCCATCAGAGAACCTTCCTGCTCAAAGGAATTGGAGCACAGAGGAGGCAGAAATGTCTCTGAAAGAGAAAAGTGTTGATCAGAAACCGTGAGGAGGGTCTGCGAGTGGATTAAGGCAAGTTCCCCGGGCCTTCAACGCTACCTGTTAGTGATTTACAGAAATTACGAGGGAAAGTAAGAGGCTGCTGTTCTCAGAATTGCGAGCTCAACAGTGGCCTTCCTCCGCATGGGGCCTCTTTGGGAATTCATATCAAACTCGGGTTCATAATTTATGTAATGACATACACTTGGACGCTGATTAGCTACCATATCAGCTCTGTAATAAAGGCGGCATAACCCCTAGTTTATCATTCATTTATCTGAAGTCATTTTGAATAATATCACAGGATTGTGTTGCCATCATCATGCTGGGCAGGAGACCAGGGCTGCGTACCGGGCTGCAGGGTCAGGGCCCCGGCAGGGTTCGCACCGCTTAATTTACTCACTTCCTACACATTTGTAAGATGAGAGTCAACAGGGTAGGAGTGAAGTCGGGTCCACGAGCAGATGCTTACACAAATTGCTAATAGGACGTTCAATAGGAAGTACGCGAGACTTAATAACAGTAATAATAATCTCCTCCCGGAGCAGGCTTGCTCTTGAGTTTGAGACAAGCCATTCAGTGCTCAATGACGAGTGTGGATTGCCTTTGACTCGCAGGCTCTGCTCGACCTGAAGGGTTTATCGACAACCACTTTGCTGCTATGAAACGCTCTATTAGGAAAACCGTGTCTTCAGGCCACGCAGAGTGTGACAGCGGAAAGGTCGATTCCTGGGGAGGAGGGCTGGGTAGGCAGCTCTGGAGGGCAGCACGGGCAGTGGGAGGAGGGAAGCGGAGACCCCAAAACTCAGCCTCTGAATGGCAGGGGACCGAGGAGGGGGGGAGGGTGCTCCAAGTGACTGGTGTCCTTTACCTGGTCCACCCCTGCAGCCGTTCCAGCCCTCTTCAAAGGAGCTGAGCAAATACAGGGGATCCTCAGTACCACAGGGCATTGGCCAGGACCCCCAAGGACACCAAAACCCAGGGTGCACAAGCCTCTTACAGAAAATGGCAGAGTATTTGCCTATAAGCTATGTGCACCCTCCTACACCTTAAGCCACTACAGGACACCTGTGTCACCCGCTGCAGTGAGAATGCTGTGTGAGTCCTGGTCAGAGTGCATGCTCAGGGTGTGGACAAGAATGGACACATACTTTGCCAATGTTCCCAGTCCTGGGCTGGTTGAGCTGGTGGGTGCAGAACGTTCTGGAGGAAGCTGCTGCAGGGGTGACCTCCTGAGTTCCCCAGAGCCTTGGCCCCTTTGCTTGTCTTCTGTGGGAGACGCTGGACTCGCTGGATGCTGGAGCAGTCTGTTGAGGGGTGGGGGGTCTACTTGTCCGCAGACCACCAGCTCTAGAAGGAAGTAGCAGGATGTAATATTAGGGAAACTTGGTTTTCAAGGTGACTGTGGAGACTGTAAGCAGACACCCTGCCTGGGGTGCTGCACGTCTCAGAGCCAAAGGAGTCCACTGGTACCCTTTCTATGGTGGCTCCCAGGCAGGGACCACAGCCAGGCCTATGGTGTCAACCAGCAGGGGTGGCCGGGCAGACAGCCTGGGAAAGGCTGGCGCAGGGTGAGACCAGGTGCCTCCTCCCACCTGTCCCCAGGAGAGAATGCAGGTGGGCTGGGGGAGCTGGACGTGGGGCAGCCTCCAGGCCACCCCTCAGGACAGGTGGCAGGGAAGGTGAGTGGGTGGGGCTGGGCAAACCCACCACGGAAGCGAGGGCATCCCAGGATTCCTCCATCCATCTGGCAAGAGCGAAGAGCGTGTGCTGGGTGGGTGGCACAGCAGCTCTCCCCAGCGCAGTCCCGGCAGGCGTGGGGTGGCAGTGGACAGAGCGCCCCCCTTTGGTGGCAGTAGCACTGCGGAGGAGGGAAGAATGCCTTCCGCCAGGGAGAATCCAGAAAATCTTCCCAGAGGAGGTGGCTAGCGAAGTGCTGAGAGAATTCCACCTGCTTCACCTGTGACCCAAAGGTGCCCCTGCTCTCCGGCTGTTTTGGGGCTTGGTGACCATGCAGTTGCAGAAGCACCACCGTGAGGTCAAG
>PVHX01027801.1:0-18919 GCA_004024805.1 Geosciurus inauris | reverse complement strand
AAAAAAAAAAAAAAAAAAAAAGGAAAAAAAACCCATGGCTCTGGACAGATGGGTTCTCTCTCAAGGAAGACCCAATTACTGAAGATCTAGTGCAAGGAGAAGTCATAAATATCCCAGTTTGTTGCAGCTGAGAGAAATTAACCACACAGCAATTAAAGAAAACTGGTCTCCCGTGGAGAAAACATTCAAAGACCCTCAGTGCAGAACTCAGTCCATTGCCAGGTCCTTGCATCATAAGTGCCAGGGTCAGAGGATGTTCAAGGAAGCAGCCCTGGGCTCTTGAAAGTTTCCCTCACTCATGGGGTATGATTCCCACTTACCATAGAAAATAGAGACCAGAGCACTATTCGTCTGATTTCTACTTTTTTTTTTTTTTTTTTTTTTGGTATTGGGGATTGAACTCAGGGGTACTTGACCACTGAGCCACATCCTCAGCCCTATTTTGTGTTTTATGTAGAGACAGGGTCTCACTGAGTTGCTTAGCACCTCGCTGTTGCTGAGGCTGGCTTTGAACTTGCAATTCACCTGTCTCAGCCTCCTTTGGGAGGGTGAAGGGATTACAGGCATGCTACCCTGCCTGGCTTCTACTTACTATTTAGAACTTGCACTGTGGAAAAGATGTCTTGGGACTGACTATAAGCTGTCACTGAAGGAATTCTAGTAGAGATAATACAATTTGCCCTGGAAGGAAAGGCTTTCAGGTACAGGTGGAAGGTAGAGTGTTGGAGAAAGAAGCTGAAGGAGGACATGAATGTTCTTGAAGCAAGCCCCCTTCCTAGTCTAGAGCTATCCCTTCTCACCCCTCAACCCGAGCTGCACCTGCCCTACAACCTCGTCTGTTTCCCATCCCCATCCCCATCCCCAACCCCAAGCCTCCAAAGAAAATTTTGGAATCTTAGCCCTCACCCCAGCATTTCTGCAGAGTATAGGGCAGAGATAATCTAAGAATGCCCTGAACTTCATTCTTTGTCTCCTTAACTCAAAGAAACAGGGCTCAGAGGATTCTGGAACCAGTACCAGGATTCCAGCTTCTGAAGATCATTGTTTCTAAAACAATTCCAAGGAAGCTCTCTTCAAAACCACAGAGAAAGACTCTCACTTTACCAGAGGGGATAAAGGCTGTAAGGTCAGCCCCGGGGTACTTCACCGCTGTCAACCTGCCGACCTCTATTTGTATTCAGGGAGTTCCATGGGAAAGGCCAGGTCCTAGACGCTGGCTCCTGGACCTCCTTCCCCAGATTTCACAGGACGCAGACGCAGGATAGGGAATCCTCAGGAGGCTGGGTGCGGCCCTGAAGTTGCTAATCACCGCTGCCCCCACCCTCAGATGGGAGATGAAGGTGTCTGAGGTAGCGCACGACGACAATGACGGGGTGAGTGGGTGGCCCACAGGGCCTGTGAAAAACCCAAAGGTTACACTGTGGAGTCTCAACTGGAGAGAGGGGCCTCGGGTGCTGACTCAGCGAAGGGCAGGGCTGCCCTGTGTTCCCGCCCCTACGTGCCCTTTGAAGCTGGGAGGGGGCTTTCATCTGGGGCCTTTCAGGTCCGAAGCGCTGGGAGAGGCGGAAGAGCCCACTGTCCCCACGCCTCGCCCTTCATCCAGCCTCCTGCACCCTCTCCTGGGCGCGGGTACTGTTTCCGGCAGTTGCAGGGGCCCCCGCCGCCGCCCTTGCAGCTGTTCCCCAGCTGCCGGGCCCCACCCCAAAGACAGCTGGGAGAGGCTGAGGGAGGGGGCGGGAGCGGGCCCAGCTGCTGGGGAGGGCCGTGACATGAAAGAGCAGGCCGGCGCGGGTGGCAGGAGGGGGAAAACCCCGGCGGTGGCCTCCTCGCGGGTTCCGCACATCTGGGCCACAGGAGCTGTCGCCCCCGGCCTGAGGGGTGGGCTCCCCAGCCCTTCCCGGAAAAGCAGAGGCTCAGTGACCTCTCAGGGGAAGCGGAGGATGCGCAGGCCCCCACGCGGGGATCGGAGCCCTCTGCCAGGCCCTCCAGGTCGGCAAAGGGAAGGCTCTTTAGCAGCCTTCCTGAGTGGACCTGTGTCCTGGGGCAGCTCCAGCTTTTTCTGGGCCTCCTCTGCCCCTCTTTTGGGAGGTGGACGACAGCTGCTCCTACAAAGCCAGAGACAGCTGGGTAGCTGGGGACAGCTGGACGGGGTTAGCATTTCCCAGCTTCACTTTGCCCAAGCCGGCTGCTTCACTTCCAGCTGTGTGCCTGCATCTAATTGTCTGGGGTGGGCTGGAAGGTGGAGGGTGAGGGGGGAGGGAGCCCATCCCACTCGATTGATGTGCTTAGAGAAAGGACCCCTCCCATCAGCCAAACCAAACTAGGCCAAGTGGGAAAGTTGGGCAGCTTTCTGTCTTGGCTCCCAACTCTTGGCATGGGAGATGTCCAGGGCTCCTGACAAAATGCAAAAAAGGGCAGTGAGACAGGAGCATATGTGAGTGAAGTGCCTGTATGTCCACCAGCACCCGCCCCCAGGCATCCTTCCACCTTGGGCTGGAGGGACTGTGCTCCAGCCATGAGCTCCCTCCCTTCAGCCCCAAACAGGTGCAAGGGCAGAGAAAGGGGAGGCCAGTTGTTGTCATATGGCTTCTGGTTTGGCTGCCTGTGAGACTGAGGAGGGGCAACAACAAAGCAGGGGTCCAGGCTCCTTACCTGGGGTCATCTATTATAGGAGTGTAGGGGCACTTGGACTCTGACTTGGCTAGCCCAACAGACCAGGGGGGAGGCCCTGACCATCTCTTCCCACCTAGTCCTTTATTTTTCTGAGTGACTAAGGGCCAGCAAGCTTAGACCACAGGACAGGCTCCTCTTTGTCTTAGCCTTCCTAGTTCTACCCAGACAAGGCGAGAGAACTAGAAACTAGCAAAGGTGTACTGCCTACTAATATGGAAGGCAGGCATGGGCTCACATAGGTCAGATTCATGTAAGGGGGGCCTTGGTGTTCCAGCCCCACTATCCCCCAGGGGTCTCAGTGACATGCAATAGACAGGACCCTGGCCAGCCACTCTTGGCAGCACTTCTCAAACCCGGGGTGCATCAGAATCACCAGAAGTCAGGAATGCAAATTCTGAGCTCTCAAGAGATTCCCACTCAATCTGAGCAGGGCCTCAGGAATCTAACAAGCTCTGGAGACATGGTTGGCACTTGAAGAAAATTTGTCAAAGATGGTGAGGGTGGGATATCTTTTTCATCTTGCTACTCCACTTCAACCCCTTCCAGGACCAAAGCCCCAAGTCACCAAAGGAGTTTGAAGCCAGGTGGTCCCTTTTCCTATAAGGTCCCAGGCCCAGCTAGATCAGTTCCAAGAGGACAGGGTCTGTTCTGCCTCTAAACTTACAGCCCTACACAGTGCCTGGTACATAGTATGTGTTCAATAAATATTTGTAGACCAAAAGAGGTAAACTTTTTTTCAAGACTCATAGGTATTTCTCCTTCATCTGTCATTGCTGAAAGCACACTGGCAGAACCTCAAAGAGATGCCAGGGCCCATGCTACATGGGGCTGGGCCTGGGAGGCCTTCAGCAAATATTTGTCAAATGAACCCAAGGTCAAGAGCAGATATGGTTAGTCAGTGCCTGAGGAACTGACATTCACAGGCCTGGAATTGTCTAGAGCCAGGAGGGCAGAATCAAGGCAAGGAGGGTAGGGGTTTTTGTCCTCACACCAATGCCTGATGATCCCAGGTCTAGGGGATGATGGGTGGGGTAAGAGGCAAGGCAGGGAGCAGAACTGCGCCATCATGTTTATTAGAAGGTTGGATTTCGGTGTGTGCTCTAGACAGATTACAGAATAAATACCTGCGCCTTGAGAACAGGAAGTCCACAGTTCATACAAAGTGCTCACTACAGGAAGTTGCTGTGTCGAAATCCAGGCAAGGACCCATTGGGGCAGCCCCTCCTCCTCCACTGACCTCGACAAGGGCTGTGCTATTGTTTTTTATTTTATTATTTATTTCTTTATTATTATTAATATTATTATTTGCTTTTGCTGTGGTCGCTATCATTGGCAAAGTTCCTTTTCCCCTTTCCTGGACATGGGGCTCCTGTCTTTAAAAGATTCCACTCTGAGGCTGAAGGTGCCAAAAGCTGCTTGAGAAGTGGCCTTTGAACTCCGACGGGAAGATGGTGAAGAGGAGGAAGCAGGAGAAATCATTCTTGGTTTAAAAAAATTTAAAAAACAAAACCAAAGTCCCACAATCTAGAAGTCATTCCTTACTCGATCAGTGATCAAAATGCCCAAAAGAAAAACAAGAGGAAAGAGAAACAGGCCAGTGGGCACTGGGTCTTCCTCCTGCGAGGAGGTGAGGAGAGTTGGATCCCCCCTAGGCTTTAGGGGAAACTGTCCTTCTAGCCATGGGGGTGTGAAGGGAAAGAAGTGGAAGAGAAAAGGAGAGACAGAGAGAACACAATGCCTCATGAGACACTTTCCCAACTCCAGGGCCACCTGTGGCCTGACCAATGCCAGCTCCTACTGTTGCCTCCATCCAGGAGATTCATTAAAAAAAAAAAAAAAAAAAAAAAAAAAAAAAAAAAAAAAAAAATCAAAAACAAAGCCCCAAACAAAATAAAATCCCAAAGGAAAAGACCTGGGGATGGAGCAAGAAAGAGAGGAGAGGAAGGAAGGGCAGGTCTCTGGATGCATAATTCCCGAGCCACCGGGGCTGAGGGGAAGGGTCCTCAGCGCCCGCTGCCTGCGTGGCGTTAGCTCGTCACGTAGTGTTTGGTGGACGGCTGCCCATACACCCTGTAGAAATCCTGGTGGCCAGGCTGCTGGGAGGCGTCGAGCCAGTCTCTGACCGCCAGGCCAGGAAGGGACTGGGGGACCGAGGGTGTGGGCGGGAGCGGGTGTGAGTACTCCTGCGAGGGCACTGTCCAGGGGAAGTGGCCGGAGCGGGGGTAGGGCTGGTGGCCACCATGGTTGGCCACGGAAGAACAGTAACAGTTGTCCACGGAACAGACGAGAATCTTGCGGCCGCCATACTGAGGGAGCATGGGCTGCTGGGCGGCGGAGCCATTGGGATACTGCGATGCGGGGAACACAGGACTCGAGTGCACTGGTTGGGCACCGCCCGGCAGAGCCACCAAGTGCTGCGTAGAACTGCAGGGCCCTAGGGGCTGCCCAGACTGGCCCTCGCCGCTGGCTGTGCCTGCTGCCCCGTACTGGCCGCCCACAGGGCCGGATGGCGTATCTAGGAAACTGGCCTCGGGGAAGGCCGCTGAGTGCTTGCGCTTTTCCGCCCCAGAGCTGCTCACGCCACAAGGGTACAGAGGGACGCTCTGCAGGAAGGGCACCGGTGTGCTGAAAGGCCCTGTGGAGAGTTTGGGGCAAAAGTCGCCAAAGCTCCCAGCCCAAGCAACCCAGGTCTCCTTTCCCCTGGGGACCCTGTACATCTATGGGACCAAACGTGTGACATCTTCCTCCATGCTTGCTTCTCCATTAGGAGGTAGACTATTAGTGTTCTCATTTTCCAGTTGAAGAAACTGAGGCTAAGGGAGGTAGTATCACTTGCCCAAGGTCCCACAGAAGTGGCCAAGCCAGGATATGAAGAAAGGTCTGTCTAGACCACACTGGCTCTGGCATTTACCCCTGCCCAAAGGCCTCTCTCCCTTCAATGGAAGACCCCACCCTCACCTTCTAGCATCTTCCGCAGCTGCTTCTCCTTCTTGGCCACCTCGTTCAGGAAGAGCTTGGAGTTCAGGTGGCCGATCTTAGGGGGAGAAAGGCTGCTGCCCGTGCAGGTCTGGGTCCTGGGGGCAGTGGACGGGGCATCTGCTGTGAGGAGGTATCACCGGTGAGCCCGCCCTACCTCCCCCCTGTGGGCCTGGCCCTCCCTGTCCTCCCCCAGATGTGTTTCCTTGGGGGCCAGGGGCCATCCACTCACCTGTCCATTAGGATTT
Source organism: Geosciurus inauris (assembly GCA_004024805.1). Lineage (NCBI taxonomy): Eukaryota > Metazoa > Chordata > Mammalia > Rodentia > Sciuridae > Geosciurus > Geosciurus inauris. The sequence continues at coordinate 13,022 of PVHX01027801.1, read as the reverse complement.
TCACAGACTTGGTGTTCTGGAGGGAGAGAAAAGGGTCAGTCAGTGGAAAAGGCAAGACAGAGCTACTCCATTCTCCATAAAACACAAAATAGAGCTGGGGATGTGGCACAGTGGTCGAGTACCCCTGAGTTCAATCCTTGGTACCAAATAAATAAATAAAATAAAGGTATTGTGTCCATCTAAAACTTTTGTTTTTGTTTTATTTTATTTTGTGTTTTTATGTAGAGACAGGGCCTCATTGAGTTGCTTAGCACCTCACCCTTGCTGAGGCTGGCTTTAAACTCGCAATCTTCCTGCCTCAGCCTCCCAAAGCGCTAGGATTACATGCAGGCATCACGGCACCCGGCTTATTTTATTTATTTTTAATTTAATTTAATTTAATTTTTTTGAATATTGAACCCAGTGTCACAAAGCTGAAAGAACAAATAGGCAGACTCAAATCATGCAGCCTGACTCCAAAGGCAGGGGCATGTGAAAATACTTAGGGGGACATGTTTGGGGAACAGAAATTTGCAGACCCATTTGGGAGTAGTCTTATCTCCCAGCAGCCCACCTTCATAAAACTAACATCCTCTGTCTTATCGAAGAGCAGCTGCAGGGAGCCCAACAGCTTCTTGGCCTCCTGCATGCGCTCCCCGAGGTGCAGCGCCTGCGCCGCGTTCTCGCTGCAGAACTTGGCCTGGGCCTTGTCCAGCACCTCCACTGTTTGCCGCAGGTCCTCATCCAGCAGCTGGTGCAGCTTCTCGTACTGCAGCCGCACCTCCTCCTTCAGCTGGCTCACTTTCTCCTGCAGGGTAGGGACAAAAGTAAGGAGGCAAGTGAGCACTGGGACAAGACCCTTGGGTCCCAATGGCAAGGTCCAATCTGCCAACTCCCCACTGGCATCACTGAGCTTTGTGCCAGCCACCCGTGAAACAGTAGGGCTCAGGCACAGTCACCCAACAGACTCTACATAAGGAACTGGCCCCAGATCCTGCGTATGTGCCACCCCCACCCACCATCCCCAGCTCCAGCTTTGCTACCTCCACCAGGCGCTTGTCTGACTCCAGCTTGTACAGCTGGTCCTCAATGTCTTGCTCTCGCTCCTCCAGCCGGTCCTGCTGCTTCATCAGCATCTTCTGCAGGGACATTTGGGATAGAGGCATCAGAAGGGGCTGTCACTCCAACCCTTACCAAGGGTAGCTGAGCACCATCCTATTCTCTGTACAATGGACTCATAGGAGAGGCCTAAAGCCTCTGGCAGCCAGCCCTTCCTGGCACTCATGAAGCCCTGGGCCCTGCTGAAAGCTGTGGGGCCCAGCCTGTGACCAGCAAGGGAAAATCCACAACAGCCACACATACGTAAACCCTGAGCTTTCTTTTTTTTTTTTTTTTAATGTTTTTTTTAAAAATATTTATTTATTTACTTATTTTTTAGGTGTAGGTGGACAGAATATCTTTGTTTTCATGTGGTGCTGAGGATCGAACCCAGTGCCTCACGCGTGCTAGGCGAGCACGCTACCACTGCGCCACAACCCCAGCCCTAAACCCTGAGCTTTCTGAGGGAAGGCTGGGGACAGCCTTTGTTCTAAGCACTTTTCCTTATCTAATAATCATACCAGCCATGCTATGAGATAAGTGCTATTATGACTCTCATTTCATAGAAGAGGAAATCAAGGCCCAAAGAAGTTAAGTATTTGTCCAAAATCATACAGCCAGTAAGAGGCACAAGCCCAGGTGCTCCGGCAGCAGGTCCTGTTCTTATCTAGCCAAGCTGCCTCTCTCTGGGGAGCACCTTCTTAGAGATGAGTATCCTGAGATGCAGGGGATCAAATAACCTTCCTGAGGTCATGCCCGACTCCTCTGGTCAGTCCAAAGACCTCACTTTACACAGGTCTCACCCTAGAAGGCATGGCGCCAGCTTCTCCCTCCCTTGCTCTGGAGCTTGAGAACTAGACCTCTGGTGTCCTTGCGAGTTCCCTCAGCCCCAGTGGAATCCAGACAGAAAGAAGACCATGGCTCCTAAGACTGAACCAGGCTGCTAGAAGATACCGGATAAAGCTCCTCTTCTTACCTCTTAATCTCTGGCCCTCATAATCCCTCTCCTCCTCCCTCACCACATACCTTTTCAAACCCTTGCTCAAGAACCCTCAAGGACCTCTCCTTTAAAATATTTTAGTAAGGGGGATGGGGTGTGGCTCAGTGGTAGAGCGCTTGCCTAGCATGCGTGAGGAACTGGGTTCAATTCTCAGCACCACATATAAATAAATGAAAAAAATAAAGGTCCATTGACGACTAAAAAAAAAATTAAAAAAAAAATAAAATAAAATACTTTAGCAAGCCAATTAAGGTGGGCCGACATCCTGTCCCCCCAACACTGACATTTTAGCTCCTTGAACTCTGTTAATATTTTTCTGTACCTACAGTACCTCCTCTGTCCTCTCTGTCCTTCAAGGCCCAACTCTGGGAACCTTTCTGTGCACCCTACTCTGAGTTTGTGTGAGTCCCTCCCTGTCCTGGTCACGTGGTAGGGCTGTCACCCACCCCCCATAACTGTATTATACAGCAAAGTTGCCACTAGTTACATGTGGTTATTTAAACTCAAATTAATGAAAAATAAACTGAATTACATATCAGTTCCTCCAGCCTCATTTCAAGTGCTCAAAAGCTACATGTAGCTAGTATCAGATACTATGGATCCCAAATGTTGCCTTCATCATAAATTCTATTTGATGGCTTTATTCTGGAGCCTTTTCATCATCTCACAAACTGTGGCCTGATCTCACTATAAGACCCATGGCCTCAGCTGGGCGCAGTGGCACAAGCCTGTAATCCCAGTACTTTGGGAGGCTGACAGGAGAACTGCAGGTTCAAAGCCAGCCTCAGCAACGGCGAGGCGCTAAGCAACTCAGTGAGACCCTGTCTCTACATAAAACACAAAATAGGGCTGGGGATGTGGCTCAGTGGTCGAGTGCCCCTGAGTTCAATCTCCAGTAGCAAAAAACAAACAAACAAACAAACAAAAAAAACAACAACAAACCTACGGCCTCTTAAGAGCAGGGCTTTATTGCTGTTTCTTACCTGCCTTCATAGCCAGGACTCAGAAAGCCCCTGAGCACCCCATAGATTCAGGACATGTTTACTGAATAAACCCAGGGGTTCTGCATACAAAATAAGATTTGCAAAGCAGCTCTGGGCAATTGCCTTCATTCACAGTTGAGTATCCACTCAGCAAGAAGCAACTCTCTTCCTTCCTCTGTGGGGGCCTCAGAGTGATCCTTGAGTTTTACCCCATTACCTCTGCACTCCCGTCACACCTAGCTGGCTTCCCAAAGACAAGCTACCAACAAACCCTTCTTCACACCTCCAACCTACTTTCCCTGTGGAGAAACCAAGGCCATGGAGAGACTTCAGTCACCCACTTTGTATAGGTAGCTACCCTAGAAACAAGAACAGGAACACTGGGTGCAGGAGGTGGTGAGGCCCTCTTCTAAGCTGAGGAAAACTACCCACCCCACCATCCCCTACAGCTGGCTCTGCCTTTCAATGGCACAGCACAGAATCTCTAAGAACCTGACTCGGCACGCCTGTAGTTCCAGCACTTTGGGAGGCTGAGACAGGAGAATCACAAGTTCAAAGCCAGCCTCAGCAATAGGGTGAGGATGTGGCTTAGTGGCCAAGTACCCCTGAGTTCAATTCCCAATCCCTGGCACCCCCAAAAAAAAAAAGAACCTGACTCAGGAGCCCTTGCTTTTTGGCAGGTCCCTTACACCAGGCTCAACACACAGGGGATCTGCTGTCAGCCTAGGGGTCAGATTGACAATAAAAAACAGCTTGAGGGCTGGGATTGTGGCTCAGCGGTAGAACGCTTGCCTCGCATGCGTGAGGCCCTGGGTTCGATCCTCAGCACCACATACAAAGCAATAAAATAAAGACATCATGTCCATCTACAACTAAAAAAATATTAAAAAAAAAAAAAAAAAAAAAAACCAGCTTGATAGCTAGGTATGGTGGCACATGCCTGTAATCCCAGTGGCCGAGGAGGCTGAGACAGGAGGATCACAAGTTCAAAGCCAGCCTCAGCAAAAGCAAGGTGCTAAACAACTCAGTGAGACCCTGTCTCTAAATAAAATACAAAATAAGGCTGGGGATGTGGCTCAGTGTTTGTGTGCCCCTAAGTTCAATCCTCAGTACCAAAAAAACCCACAAAACACAAAAAGCAAAACCAAAAAGAAACAGCTCAGGTGGGGGCAGGAATAGAGGTGCACACAGCAATGCCACACACGCTGCATGTGCACGTACACATGTTCACCAGTGTACATCACCACCCCAGAGCCCTTCATGCTTACGCCTGCAACCAATCCCCTGCACAGTGAGACTGGGCCTCCTGGGGGCCCCAAACAATGGAGGAGGCCTGTCATAAAGAAAAAGCAGGCAGGATGTTCCTTCAGAAACATTAGACCTTCTTGCCTACCCTGTACTCATGCTCAGGAGGACCAGCTCCCCCCAGGTGCACCACAGAGTCCAGACCACTCCTACTGTCCCAGTGCCCAGGACATCTGACAGCCCAGATCCCCACTTATTCTACACACCTTGCATCATGGTCTCCCTGCCCAACTACTTTTTTTTTTTAATATTTTTTTAAAATTGTTGATGGATCTTTATTTTATTCATTTATTATTTATATGTGGTGCTGAGGATCGAACCCAATGTCTCACGCGTGCTAGGCAAGCGCTTTACCACTGAGCTACAGCCGCAGCCCCCCAACTACTTCTTAATGACCAAACCTATAAGTAACAGACTGGGGGGTGCCAGGGCTGAACCCCAGGTGAGGGGTAAGAAAGAGGAGCCCCAAGTTCACTGCCCAGTTTCCCTAGGAGGATAGGAATGGGGCTGCTCCACTCCCACCCTACAGGTAAGTAGGAGCCCTTCCCCATTGCCTTTCAAGGAGTTCCTTCCCAGAGAGATAGAGAGGTACCTCCTGCTCACCTCAGGATGGGGGTGGAACTCAGCCCCTTCCCTCTTCCTCTAGAATTCCAGAGTTTCTGTGGCAGCACTTTTACCCTGGATCCTATAGAATATCTCTCCTTAGTGTCAGGGTCTCAGGGCCCTCTGCAGCGGGAAGAGGAAGGAGTCCAGTCCAGGCCTAGCAAAGGGAGTGGCTACGCTCCCTAGCAGATGGATGGGTCTCATTTCCCCTGTCCTACATCAGAGGCCACTGGGCTCCTGTACCTGCTGAGGGACTGGGGAGAGTGGCCAGAGGCAGTAGTCAGCCAGGGAGTGCTGAAAACCTGCCTGCTCCCTTTCCCTCCTGCTTTGGGGCCTAACTTCCCTCAGGGCTAGGTGATCTTAATCCTGCTATATAAATTCCTGGGAGGAAGGAGGTGTTGCTGCCTAAGGTGGGGAGGGGTATGCCCCCCTGTGCCCCATTTTTACCCTCCACTCCACTTCTACCAATGATGGAATCAGGTTGGCCAGATGCTGGAGAACAAGTTGGCCTTGGTGGTACACACTTGTAATCCCAGCCACTTAGGAGGCTCACAAGTTCTAGGCCAGCCTCAGTAATTTAGTGAGACTAAATTACTGGGCTAAGGGATGTAGCCCAGTGGAAAAGCATCCTTGGGGTCAATCCCCAGTAGCAAAAAAAAGAGGGCTGGGGATATAGCTCAGTTGGTAGAGTGCTTGCCTTGCATGTACAAGGCCCTCGGTTCAATCTCTAGCACCAAAAAAAAAAAAAAAAAAACCCAAAAAACAACTACCCCAAAACAAAAAACAACAAAACACAGATGCTGGAAAACAGCCAGCCAGCCAGCCTAGGAAGCAAGACCTGTACCTCTCCCTACCCCCAGCAGTCTTCTTTTCAAACCAACCCCACCAGCATCTCCAGAAAATTCCACATCCTAGTTTCCCACCTGGAACACCCCATAGCTGATGTTCAGAGCAAGGCCTCCCAGTGTGGAGGTGAGAGTAGAGAGTGAAGCACTTTACAAAATGCTCCCAGCTCACAGTTGGCCGCCTGGACTGAGGCACACTTCAAGTTTGTGGGAGTGGGCTGGGCATGGTGGTGCACACCTATAAACCCTGTGTCTCAGGAGATTGAGGCAGGAGGATCACCAAGTTCAAGGCCAGCCTTAGCAACTTAGCAAAATCCTCAGCAATTTAGCAAGACCCTGTCTTAAAATAAAAAGTATGTGGGAGCAGGAACCATGGTCTAGTTTAGTAGAGCTCGAGGGATCAGGCCTCCACACAAAGAAGGAAAATGTGTGATTCACTCCCACTCAGCAGCCCCTGGCCAGGTGAGACTTGCTTATCCTTGTCCCTGTACTTTAGGGCCTCAGGCCTTCTGGGGTTGGTGCCTGGGCCTGTGAGAACAGAAGAATCAAGACTTGGGACGCTCTAGTACCATCCCTTCATGGCACCAGGACACCCTGTTCCTCAGGCAGGTCCCCAAAGGACTGAGCTTTGAGCTGCTCCCTCAGATTCCCTTCCCAGCCTAGAAAGGGTGAATCATGAGCCCCTACATCTCAGCAGCTGGGAAAGCTCGGGTCCCTCTGGAGCCTGACTAGCCAGGCCCTGCTGGCATTTTTGCTGCCAGACTAGACTGGGCAGATAGGCGAAGCATGGGGAGTATGGGCTGTATAAAAGTTAATAAATAATAATAATAAAACCATCAAGTCAACCTTGAAGAGAAGCAAGGTCAAAAGGAAACGCCCCCAGGCTGGGGCAGAGGAAGGCCCTAGGTTTGCAAACAAGGAGAGCTGGCTCCAGCAGACCCTGGGGTGGTGGTAGGGCAGGTGGGAAGGGGCAAGAAGGGGGCTGGAGTGCCAAGCACTTCTTCCAGCTCAGGTTCTGCCCACTGCTCAGACCTATCCCATCTTAACTCCCTCCCCAGCTGCCAAGCCCGGCCCCACTCCTCCACCTCAGTTCCCTGGAGAAAGCAGGGGCCTTCTCATTCCCTGGGGTCCACAGCACTCTCTCCTCTCAGAAAACCCAGCCCTCGCCCCTATTTGGGGCTACCATGTGATCTCCCAGACTGGGAAAACTACAAACCCAGAGATAGAAGGAGCGACAGGGCAGAAGCCAGGGCAAGGAAAGAGAAGGCACCTTAGAGGCAAGCCTCGCAGACCCCAGAGGCTTCCCAGCTGCAGAGTGGAATTAGCTTTTGCCATGCAGAGAGCACAGCTCTGGGGCAGCAGAACAAAGAGGCGAGAGAGAAAGTCCCCCTTTGTCTAGGTCTGAATGCCAGGCCAGCCTGGGAGGAAGGCTTTCCCAGAGCCAGGGATGAGGCCAGCCAGGCTGGACTGCTCAGCCCAGGGCAGGGGCCCAGGTTCCCCAGGACAGTACTGCAGGATCCATTCAGGCTCCTACTTCCAACACCTGCCAAGGGCAACAGCCCACCCTAAGGTGAATCCATCATTTTCTTCCTTCCCCAACTCCCCAGTCAGGCAAGAAAGTCTCAAGCTCCTGACAGACTCACAGCTACCAGATCACCTGAGCAAGCGCCCACACCAGCAGCCACGCTGACAGCAGGGAAACACGCACTCACCTTCACCTCAAAGATGCCCAGCCAGCCTGGTGGTGCACGTGCGCAGCGGGCACACATACACTTTCTTGACCTCACCGCCACACATGAAACTACTGTGTAATTAAGTCAGTCAAGCAATTGTCCCTTCTCATAGATACCCACATGAGATAGAAAAAAACAGTTACATGTAAAATTTACAGAAGTGCTGTGCTGGCTGCACACGCACACACCTGCAGATGTGGAAGCACGGCCTCCCAGAGCTGCAGGAGGCAGAGTAATCAATAGGGCGTACATGACAGGCGCCCCGCTGTGTCAGCAGGATCCTAGGGTAGAGGTGGGGGGCTGGGCCTCTGCCTAAGGCTCCTCTTAGGACAAGGGAGGAAGGCCAAGCCAAACCCCTGTTTCCACAAAGACTCTGGTCACGGAAAGGGCACAACATGACCCTCACACCACGCTCAGACACAGACACACACAGTCTCCCGACTCCACCTAAGACCTCAGTAGTCTGTACACTGTCTGTGGGCAGGGAGAGCAGTGAGTTGGCACTGCCAGAGTCAGGCTGCAGGCCCAGACAGCTGGGCCCCCAGCTCTCATTCCCACAACCTACCCAGAGATGGACACACAGGGGCAGAGACCCAGGACTCCTTCCAGAGCATCCACTCCAGCACAGGCATTGTGAACAGGGTGCTCTCACCCTAATTAGTTGCAAACCCCAAACTGGCCCAAGCAGTGAGATCCCCTCCCCAGAGAACACCTCAACTCTGCACCTGGGAGAAAGCAAGGAACAGGTTCCAGGCAACATTTCCAGCCTTGATCTGGGGTCCTAGGGATGACACAGAAGCACACTATGAATGCACAGGCACAGCTCAACATGCATGCACACACACACCCCTGCGGAGCACCCCCCCCACACACACATAACTAGGCCTTCTTTTGGGTCCTTTCCATGTTAATGGAGGTCACAAGGGTGCTCCCAACACCCACCAGTCCCTGGTTACTCAGACGAACTCCGAACCTGGGGGCTGAAAGGGTTTATCCACTCAGTTGCCAGGCCTGAGTCCATCCACTTGAATGTACTAATCTTGGGTTCTTGACAGTCTCATGGGAAAACATACTGAGAAGTCCCAGGGAATGATCTTGGGGTCCATCCAGTGGGATTCCAGGCTTCAGGCAATGAGACTGGAACACTGGCTTCCCAAGGGCAGAGTGGGGCAATGACCTGACCTGCAAAGTTGACCGAGTCCCCCTCAAGTTGTCCAGGCCTTGGAGGTCCTGCTTGCCCTTCTGCTGTTCCACCCAACCCCCACCACTGGCCCAAGTGTGCAAGTGGGTGCATGTGAGCGTGAGACCACCAGGGTTTCCTATTCCTAGCCAGGGTAGAAGAGGAAGGACAAGAAACAGAATCTAGATTTTAAGGTCCAGGCCAGGTATTCTACACCTATATGCTGGAGAATTCTATTATCCTCATCCATGGCACCAGCAAAGGCCCTTTAAGTTAGACTTCCTCCAGCAAAGTAAAAAAGGCCAAGGCAAAGGACTCTCTTCCAGACTTTGGGTGGAGTAGAGGAGAAAGAGACGGATAGGGACAAGGTTCTTCTGTTCAGCTTCCTCATGGTTCACAACCCTACCAGGGTGGGGCTCCTATTTCTCCACATTCAATAAGTCAAACTCACACCTGAGTGACACTGAACTATTGAAGGATCTCCAACCCTGGTGCCCTGGGGAGAATGGAGTTGAGGGGGGAACGTGGAGGAGGATGAGACTCAGACTGCTGGGCACAGATGCTGAGTGCACAAAATTACACAGCTGGCCCTGATGCAACCCACTGCTTTTGAGCCTGCCCACACCATGCACAAGAACACACCCACCCACTCACAGAGCTGCTGACAAAGTTCAGTGTCTGCTTCCATCCATCAGGTCCTCCAGATCAGGGGCCTGCTGGTGGAAACCCCAGGGTACACACTGCAAGCAAGTGCCATCCTTTCCCCGCAAAGCTACAGGCAAGAGGTCCATCTGAGGGCAAATATAGGCAGACTAAGGATATTTGCCACTACCAAGTCAAGTATAATGAAGTTTTCTCCCCACCCTAACTAAAGTCATCCCTAGCACTGGAGTCCACTCAGAGCAGCCTCACAGGTGTAGGAACACAGAAGCTCAATACCCAGGGTGCTGCCCCTCCTTGTTCTTTTCACTCACCTCTCCTTCCTTCCCTTCGTCTTACTTTCTGCTGCTAATCCCAGGACAAGTACTGGCCAGCCCCCCTTTCTTTAGCCTCTGCACTTCCCCAGCCCCCTCTCCTCAGCCCTGCTATCTTTATTAATAGCAGCAGCTTCCCAATACTGGAGAAAGTGTGGGCTGAGCCTGCCCTGAGTCAGGGTGGAGGACAACCAGGCTCCTCTACTCCTCCACTTCCCCCAGGCCTCGGTCTTTTCCAGCCTTAGGGGGTGGAGGAGAGGGAGTGGCTCCTTTCTCCATCCCCCACACTTCCTTTAAGAAACCAGAAGCCTAACAAAACCCCAGGGCTATAGCCCATCGGATTGCAAACTAATTATACAGCAAATTTTGTTATTCCGCCCTCAGCCTGAGGTGGCCCTCCTGCCTTTTGTTGGTTGTATATGTATGTTTTTTGATTGTTAAACAGTGACTCATAGTGACTAGTCCCCCCCCCCACAGGAAACAGCCCCCATCTACAGTCATGACGTGCTCAGAGCTTCCTCATACCCAAACTCCCCACTGACCTCTACTAGCCTCCAGGGGTTCCCACCCATAAACACTCCCAGTTCTACTTGAGCCCAGTCCTACCAAAATGATATCACACCCAGGCCCCAAGCTGGGGCTTCAGTGATGGCTCAGTCTTAGGACAACCCCTTCCTTCTGGCATGACTCAACCCTTGAGAGCCAGAGGACCAGGGAGGGACCTAGGAGGAGTCCCCTCCACTGAAGGGGACGGAAGTATTGCCTCAGACCAGCTTCCAAACCCGGCCCAGAGGCCTGTGGGGGAAGGCAATTTTGACATTGGCCGCTGCTGCAGGGTGTATACAATGGGAGGGGGTGCGGTTCCATAATCACCAAGCCGGCAGCCCAGGGGAGCCAGCTGCCTGAAACCAGATTTCAAGGCGGCTCAACCTTAAACCCACAGGATTCTTTTTCCATCTTCCACCTCCCCCACCCCCCAATGTGGGAGGGCTGTGCTAGAAGGGCTGGGCTGGGAGGAAAGGGTTCCGAGTGATGAAGACACATACTTTAAGGTTTGTTCATGCAGGCGCGGACTACACAGGGCAGCTTCTCGCACACAGGAGCCAGCTACTGGGCTTAAATATGCACAGCCGAGACACTGTGGGTCGACTCCTCTGGCTGGCCAGGCTTCGCTCAGATAGATACCTGGAGTTCTACTTTCCCTCCGGAAGCTCCCCTCACTCCCCAATGTGTTTCCAATAGAGCTTAAAACTAACATGGCTGCTTTTGTTTACTTCCTCATTGGTATGCCAGCATCATGGATCATGTCAGCCACAGCAGCGGCACCAGGACACTCATTACATAAACAGCAGCTGGAGAAGCAGGACCGGGGTCACTGCCTTGGTGACTTCCCGTAGGGCTTACAGAAACAATGCTGGGGGAGGGAGCTGCGCAAAACAGAAAAGCAACACCCAAACTCTACCTCTTACAGCACCCCACCCCCAATTCCGTAAATGACTCGCAAGATGGACCCTAGGAGCACCGGTTCGGGAATGTACCCAGCAGAGATCTGGAACCTTCCTTGAAAGTCCTTGCCCTCAAACTTTCAGGGAAGAGTTTAGTAGGAGCCTTTAGCCTGATGTCACAAGAGTCAGCCTGTCAGGATGGGTGGTTCCCAGGCGGGAGGGTGTGTGTGTGTGTGTGTGTGTGTGTGTGTGTGTGTGTGTGCAGGGTACTTGCCCGGATCTCATTCCTCCGGATCTCCACGTCGCACACCGAGTGTCCCTGATGCGCGCCGCTGTAGTAGCAGCAGTACTGGCACACAGCCACCTGCTCGGCCTCGCAGTGGTAGAGGCGGTAGGCGTTGTGCTGCGGGCAGCTCCAGGCCCGCACGTCGTCCGCCTCCACCAGGAGGTGCCCGCGGGCGGTGGAGGGCTGCTGCAGGTGCGTCTGCACGTGGGACTGGCAGCAGGGCGCCTCGCAGCGCAGGCAGACCTTCTGCGCCGGCAACGGGGGGCCGCGGCGGCAGAACACGCAGTGCAGCGCCGCCGGCGGCTTTTCCACGTGCAGGGCGTTGAACTTCTCCACGATGTTAGTGAGCTTCAGGTTCTTCTCCAGGCCTGGCTTCTGGTTGTAGGCCTGGTTGCATTCCGGGCAGCGCACCAGGCCACTGTCCTTGGCCCATGCCTCGCCAATGCAGCCCCGGCAGAAGTTGTGTTTGCACGGGAGCTGCACCGGCTCCACGAAGACGTGCAGGCAGATGGGGCAGATGAGCTCCTCCTCGAAGCAGTTTTTCCAATTCTCCGCCATGGCGGCTGTGGGCAGGGGGCCCAGGCAGATCTCCTCAACTTCCCAGCCCTTGGGGTCCGTCCCGTGCAGCTGTGGGCCTACCGAGCCCCGAGCTTCGGCCCCGGTCGGCCCCAACAGTCGCTCAGTCACCAGCGCCTTCCGCGTGCCCGCCCCCCAGAGGAGGGAGCCTCGGTCCCCAAGCCGCGCGCGCCGCCGGCTGCGTCTCCTCCTCCCGAGCGCCTAGCGGGAGGCGGCGGACTGCGCCAGGGCCGTGGCCGGGACACCAGCCCTGGAGGGGAAAGTCGGGGTCCAAATTCCATATAAGAGGTCGCCTCCCCGTCGGCACGGCTAGGGCAACGGCGGCCCGAGGCCTGCGCGCCCCGCGACTGACATTTGGGCGCGCCCCAAAGGCGGACGGAGCCCAGGAGCCGCACACTTCCTCTAGCGACAGCCGCGGCTATGGTGGCTCCCGCCCGGCTCGTCGGCGCCGCGCCTCCCTCGCCTGGCCGGAGGCCGAGGTCCGAGGGGCCGGAGAAGCGAATGCAGCCGCGCCAAGGGTTCCTAGATCCGGACCCGGCGTGCGAAGCCAGCCGGCGGTCCCCGGACCGTGGCGCGGGCGTCCTCAGGCTGGAAGGCAGTGTGCGGGCGCGGGCTGCGAGGCGCAGGCGGGCCGACTCCGGGGCGCTGCGTGCGCGCTGGGGCAGTCATTCAGATGAAATTCCAGTCCCCGGCCAGAGACACCAGCCCGCCTCTGCCTTCCTCCTCCTTCACAAATAGAAACGGAAGGGGGAGGGAGAGAAGTGGAAAAAAAGGCAACCAGAAAGGGAGGGAGGGAAGGAGAGAGAAGCCCCGGAGGTGCTCCGGCCTGACCCCCTCGTCGCTACTTCTGCGCTCCCCCGAGGCCCCGCGCAGGGCGCCCCCACCGCGAAGAGACCCCGCTCCTCGTCGCCGCGCTGGGCGGGCGCCTCGGCTCTACCGAGGAAAACAAGGATTGATCAAACTAGAAAGGAATTTTTCTCAACTGCTAATGAACAGGAGGCTCGGCTCCCGGCCC